>ML092964.1:6807-38345 GCA_003697995.1 Taxidea taxus jeffersonii | reverse complement strand
AAAAAAAATGCAGGTAGGATATAGAGAAATTAAAGGTAAGTACATTTTAAATATCTTTAAAGGCAAGTATCTTAATATATTATAGCAAGATGATCATTGTCAGGTTCCTATGTATATTTGGTCTCTGATTTTGTTATTGATGACCAACTAAATATATTTTTTGGATCACTCATTTATGGATGCCTGTTGTTACTGTGGTCTTGATTTTTATAACACTATAAAATGTTGACAACACTAGTTAATGGACTACATTTGAGAAGAGTGGTGACTAGGAAACAAAAGTCAAGGTAATAAGTTTAATAATATGTATTAATTTCTATATCCAACAATGAACAAAACAATGGCTCATTGTGGGCATTATATAAATATTTTATTTATTTATTTATTTTTAAAGATCTTTATTCATTTGATAGAAAGTGATAGAGAGAGAAAACACAAGCAGGCAGAGCAAGAGGCAGAAGGAGAGGGAGAAGCAAACTCCCCAGTGAGTAGAGAGCCCAATGCAGGACTTGAGTCCAGGACCCTGGGACCATGACCTGAGCCAAAGGCAGATGCCTAATCAACTGAGCCACCCAAGTGCCCCACATTATATAAATAATTTAAATGATTTAAAGAATGGCATAAATTACCTCATTGACTCTCTTCACATCTGAAAAAGAGATATACAAAATAAATAGATAAAGAGATATATATCCTAAAGAGATATACAAAATAATTTGTATACATAATAAAGTATATTTTGCTCTTATATGAGTGTCTATGATATCACTAATTATGATAACTTGAGTTTACAGATTTTAATGTTTTGCTTTGCAGATGTTCACCTTGTAACCACCAATGCTAGTCTGGTCTAATTTTCTTGTGAAACTAATTAGACATGAAGTGAATACACATAAATTAGCCCAAATAAATAATAATCCATGAAGATGTTCTTTTGTAATACTGGTAATTTAAGAATAAAATAGTAATGAACGATTACAATTTCTGAGTATATTTGCAAGCAAGAGGTAAAATAAAATAAACAAGTAATCAAGCAAATCTGTTCCCTTTTTGGGCTTTGCTTATTGTAATGTCTTTGTGTGATATCTTTTAGCTTTATGAAGTTTTTCACTTCCATTCACCCCAAGTATGATTTAAATGACTCAGTGTTGAAATGAGTTGTTTGGGTAGTGATTTTGTGGGCATGAGTACACTACCATCTTTCCTTTGCTGCAAAATCTGTTATTTGGAAATATGTACAGAATATCATGACAGTGAACAACACATTCAGTAAGATCTTATACAGCAATGCAGGCAGAATCATTGCCATCAGGGCATGAAAATGCTTACTGGGATAGATAGATGTCTACTACAGAGGACAAATTGTTGCCTCTTTCATGATGGAAGACATCCATTGGAAAGAGTTCGATATTATCAGTCTGCCAGCAGGTGGGTGAGTGATCCTCACTGAAGAATAAATCACTGGAGAATAGTAGAGCATAGACTTGGCTTCTGCTTTTTCAAGTTTGGCATCATCTATGGCAGTAAACCAGACTTCCATGAGGACAAATCTTGTTTGTTGAGCTCATGCCTAATTTGTCAAATTCTGCTTCCATGGTCACTTTGTACATAGACCCATCATGTAAGCAGCAGGAAGGCTGAGGATAAAAGTGGACTAATATCCAGAATATGTATCCTACTGTCCACCTAACTATTGATAGATTCCTCTGCAATGGAGAAACTTAAGTGAATTTTCCCAAGGGCTACAAATGTCTGCACACTTGGTGCTCATTCTGAGAAACCTACCCACATATCACTTTATCATATTTTCTCATCAAATCTTACAATCATTTTCTTTCTAGTCCCTTACCAACTAGCAAAAACAATAAACGTCACACAAGATGTTGCATAAACTTTAAGCTCTGGTCATTTCTTCTTTCATATAAAATGCTCAAGCAAAGGCCAAAATTCTGTCCAAAAGGATTTCTCTTTACCACTGTCCTCCAGGGTCAGCCATGTGAGGAGCTTAAGTGCAGCAGCAGCCCATTTCTACCAAATAGGATAATTTTATACTGACCTATGAAATATTTCACTTCTTCTATCAGTTGTTTATACTGAATAGTTCATGAGGTCAACAATATTGGAAAAGGCAAGGGAAGCCATGCATCAGCAGGTGTTGTAAGAGCCTCAGTCATCTGTTCCTAACTTGTTTGAACTCTGTACACAAACTCATGACCATTTTATAATGTAGATGTGATTCATATCCAGATTTGTGAAAGAGGAAGAAATCTTGTTGTTCCTAACAAGTTGTTTTGATCAAATACCATTTGAAGTGCCCAGAAAAACATGAAATTAATAACAAAGCCAGGGAAGGACACCTAAGCTATGTTTTTAAAGGGGATTATTTATTAACAAAGGAATAGGCTATTTGAAATATCCTGGGAAAAGAAAAGAAAGGAAAAGAAAACTCCAGGGTATATGCTTGGTTCTTCTCTGGCAATTGATTGCCATAGGTCCCTACTTTGTGCTCAACAGACATGTGGCATACAAGTGGGTATGCTGTGCTTAAGTGATGGGAAGCTTGCACTGCAGCCTGGAGTTGTTGCACAACTTCACAGTTTGTCGACATCCCTACAAATTAGCAACCTCACAAGTTACTGGATGAATGGTTTGAAACCCACCTAGATATGATACCTTTTGCTTCCAAAATCTTAAGAGGCTTGCTTAACATTATACCTCTTTCTAATTGCTAAGGGGTATAAGATGCAGCAACTTATTTTTAAATTTAGAACCTTAGAGAAATCAAGGGAAACAAAATCAAAAATAGACTATTGGGATTACATCAAAATAAAAAGTTTTTGCACACTCTAGTTCCATCCATGTTGTTGCAAATGGTAAGATATCATTTCTTTTGATGGCTGCATAGTATTCCATTGTATATATATATATACCACTTCTTCTTTATCCATTCATCCATTGATGGACATCTAGGTTCTTTTCATAACTTGGCTATTGTGGACATTGCTGCTATAAACATTCGGGTACACGTGCCCCTTCGGATCACTACGTTTGTATCTTTAGGTTAAATACCCAGTAGTGCAATTGCCGGGTCATAAGGTAGCTCTATTTTCAATTTTTTGAGGAACTCCCATGCTGTTTTCCAGAGTGGTTGCACCAGCTTGCATTCCCACCAACAGTGTAGGAGGATTCCCCTTTCTCCACATCCTTGCCAGCATCTGGAGAAAGACAACTATCACATGATCTCCCTGACATGAGGAAGTGGAGATGCAACAGGGGTGGGGGTTAAGGTGGTAGGAAAAGAAAAAGTGAAACAAGATGGGATCAGGAGGGATACAAACCAAAAGAGACTCTTAATGTCATAAAACAAACTGAGGGGAGTGGTGGGGGGAGAGGGGTTGGGAGCGGGTGGTGGGGTTACATTATATGTTTAAATAAAAAAGCTTAAATAAAAAAAAATAAAAAAATTAAAAAAATTAAAAAAAAAAGTTTTTGCACAGCGAAGGAAACCACCAACAAAACAAAAAAGTAACCTACTGATTGGGAAAGGATATTTGAAAATATTATATCCAAGAAACAGTTAATATCCAAAACACAGAACTTATAAAAATCAACATCTAAAACAAAACAAAACAAAGCAAAGCAAAACAAGAAATATGATTTAAAAATAGGCAGAGGACCTAAACAGATGTATTTCCAAAGAAGACATGCAATGGCCAACAGACACAAGAAAAGATGCTCAATGCTCAACATCATTAATCATTAGGGAAGTACATATCAAAACAACAATAAAATATCACCCTAC
Source organism: Taxidea taxus jeffersonii (assembly GCA_003697995.1). NCBI lineage: Eukaryota > Metazoa > Chordata > Mammalia > Carnivora > Mustelidae > Taxidea > Taxidea taxus. The sequence goes on along the minus strand of ML092964.1, from coordinate 34,543 downwards.
ACATTTCAGAATGGCTAAAGTCAGGAAGACAAAGAATAGCAAGTTTTTGAGACATTGAAAGAAAAAAAAGGAACCCTCATACACTGTTGGTGGGAATGTAAATTGATACAGCTAATGCGGAAAACAGTATGGAGGTTTCTCAAAAAAATTAAAAATAGAAGTTCATATGATCCAATAATTCAACTATTGGATATTTATTTACTCAAAGTAAATGTAAACACTATTTTGAAAATATATATGCACTCTTATATTTGTCACAGCTTTAGAATCATAGCCCCTTCATCCTTGAAATGTGGTTCACAAAAGAAGCATCAACATTACCTAGTAGTTTGTAAATAATGCAGAATCATAAAGCCTAAGCACAGACCTACTGAATCACAATATGCCTGTTAACAAAATCCTCAGATAATTTGTATGCAGGTTTGTTTGGGGTGAGAAACATTGCCCTTGAGCACTAAATGGAATTTCACTATTATAGAAAACCCCTAAATTTTAAGATTTTATTTTTAACTTTTAGGCACGTAAGTGTTTTACTAAAGTATCTCAGTTATTTAATATCACTGCTCACCTCACCAAAATATGTTATTAATGGATTTGGCAACAATGATTTTTAATGGGGTGTCTAGATAATCAATAACTTCATGTACCATATCCCAACAGGGAAGAATAGTTGAGACAGCCCTAAATTAACATTTTGATGATTTATTGCTCTTACTTTCCTTGAATATAAGGTGCTTCTAGAAGTCCTTGCTAATTACACGGAAAGTGATATAATTGCCAAATCGGTACCCATCCTTATTTGTTCTAAGGTACCAAAATTGGAATTGTAGCTATAACTGGATTTATCACATCATTAAACTTAAGATAATCCACAACTAGTTTCCAGCTAATTTTATTTAATTGATGTAATCTTCCTGAAACACTGAGTAGAATATTGCTTTTGCTTTGCTCCTTTGATAGGAAGGGTCAGGGCCAGAGGCTTGCAATTGATTCTTTCTACCAAAATCCAAAAGCCACTGAGAGTGTTGGGGAATATATTCATTGTTGTGCATAGTCTGTACCAGGAATGAGAGTGTAAGTAGAGGGTTGATATGTGAATCCAGTGGGCTGGTTTTTGTGAGAACTCTGAAACTGCATGAATCACCATGTGTTCATTGGTCTGTATCCTGACAGATGAACTACCCAGCATCAGCCCAGCACCAGTATCTAACAAACCCTCCAAAGCATGGGTATTTCCATTTCCCCAGCACAAAAATCAACTGGTAATCATCTGCAAAGTCCCTGTGAGGAAGGCTTAAAGAAAAATTTGTAGTATATACTTATGGCAATAGAGCCAGATTATTCTTCAATTGAAACTAGGTGGTTGTCCTTCAAAAAGTTTTGGGCCTATGGATTTATTTGGATCTAGAAACTATTGCAAGGCCTTCATTTTAAATTGCAATCATTCAAATGTGATGCCTACCCACCCAGTCTAGAAAAAAAAAATGCAATTATACAGGCTGTTATGTTTTATGACACTGCACAACTGTTTCTCTATACCCCAGGAATATAAATTATTAAGTAATGGAACACATGTATTTTGTTCACTATTTCTCCCTGGAAGACCTTGCAATTCTTCTCTTACCTCTACTCAGTAATAAACCTGGAAGCAATGAGGGGATAAAGTGAATATTGAGGAGAATAGGTAGTCCAGTAAATAGAAAAAATCACTAACAACGCTCAACAAGATACAAAGTGCAATAACTAACACACACACAAATAACAGCATGGCAAAAACTACTGAACTAGAGTGATTTCTTTAAAAAGTAGCTGAAGTTTAATTGGAAAAATTCTACAAAAAATAAATTTGAGAATAAATATAAAATTGATATTCACTCATAAGTATAATCTCCTGAAAATGACAACTGAAGAGTCAAAATACTTAAAGACTCATTTGCCACAGAATAAGTAAAGAATATTAACAAATAATTACACACACAAGCACACAGTGCAGATATTTTTACAGGATAAGTGTATATTGTCAAAAGCTAGACAATAACAATGTTATTTAAATTATTTCAAGCTAGGATAAAAGAGAAACTTTTAAATTATTTGTACAACTTCTAATTACTTTTAATAGGGTGTGCATAAAAAAGAACATGATAAACCAATCTTATTGAGTAATTGGAATATGAAATCCTAGAAAATATAAAAAAAACAAACTAATAGTATATTGAAAGTTAGTTTATGTTCAATATTAGAGTATTCAATAATATAATTCATTACATCCCCAGATATACTGGGGTATTATTACTGAATAATATAAATGTCTTTGAAAAAAATATATTACCCATTCTTATCAAAACTTTAATGAAATTAAAAATTAGTGAATAATTTGTTAATTTTGATATATGTAGGGAGAGAAATATTTATATATTTCAGTTCTGGATTCACTAAGTTAATTAACATTGAAATAGAAGAATATTACAGGGTGCTTACTGAGGTCAAAATCAATATAACAAAATGATTGTATTTCTATATGATAAAAGTATACAATTTTAAAATCAAATTAAGAAAATAATTCTATTTACAATAACATCAAAAAAATGGAATGCTTAGAAATAAATTTAACAAAAATCTTGCAAAATTTGTTCAATGAAAACTGCAAAACATTGTTGAAAGAATTTGAAGAAGTGACTAAATAAATAGAAAAACATTGCATGGGTATGGATCAGAAGACTTAATCTTGTGCACTGTTTGGGGGAATGTAAATCAGTGCAGCCACTATGGAAAATGTACAGAGGTTAAATTAAAAATAAAATAAAATAAAATTTTACCTATTAAAAATTAAAAATTTAACTACTATATGATCCAAGAATATGCTTTCCAGGTATAGATCCAAAGCAAATGATATCACTATGTCAAAGAGATAGCTGCACTCCTATTTTTACTGTGGCATTATTCATATTAGTAAAGATGTGGAAACAACATAAGTGTCTGTCAGTGGATGAATGGATAAAGAAAAATGTGGTGTATATACACAGTGGAATACTACTGGCCATAAAAAAAGAAATCCTATTTGTGACAACATGGAGTTTGAGCACATTGTGCTAAACAAAATAAATCACACTAAGAAAGACAAACACTGCAAGTTGTCACTTATATATAGAATCAAAAACAAACACAAAACAGAGAGTAGGTTGGTGGTTTCCAAGAGCAGGTGAAGTGAGGCAGTGGGGTGAGAGAAATGGGTAAACTTGGTCAGAGGATACAAACTTCCAGTTATAAGATGAATAAGTTCTGGGAATGTAAGATACAGTATGGTGATTTTTTGTTTTTGTTTTTGCTTTTGTTTTTTTAAATCCCATGGTCTTATTTATTAGCCATACAGCAAAGCTTTGCTACCTTCTTTTAGCTGTATATTTTTTCATCCAAGTCAAAGACACATTCAGCTTAGCCATCATAAAGGATAAAAGACGGAAGCTCCTCTTGCCAAGAGTGAGGAGTAAAGTGAATTTTATAAACATATAATGTATATTTAGCCCTAGGGGTACAGGTCTGTGAATCGCCAGGTTTACACACTTCACAGCACTCAACATAGCACATACCCTCCCCAATGTCTATAACCCCACCACCTCTTCCTACGCTCCTACCCCTGTTCGCCCCTCAGTTTTTTTTTTGTGACATTAAGAGTCTCTTATGGTTTGTCTCCCTCATGATCCCATCTTGTTTCATTTATTCTTTCCCTACCTCTCAAACCCCCCATGTTGCATCTCCACTTCCTTATATCAGGGTGATCATATGATAGTTATCTTTCTTCGACTAACTTATTTTGCTAAGCATAATACCCTCTAGTTCCATCCATGTCATCACAAATGGCAAGATTTCATTTCTTTTGATGACTGCATAGTACTTCATTGTATATGTATACCACTTCTTTTTTCATTCATCTGTTGATGGACATCTAGGTTCGTTCCATAGTTTGGCTATTTTGGACATTGCTGCTATAAACATTCGGGTGCACGTGCCCCTTCGGATCACTATGTTTGTATCTTTAGAGTAAATACCCAGTAGTGCAATTGCTGGGTCATAAGGTAGCTCTATTTTGAGCTTTTTGAGGAACCTCCATTCTGTTTTCCAGAGTGATTTCACCAGCTTGCATTCCCATCAACAGTGTAGGAGAGTTCCCCTTTCTCTGCATCCTCGCCAGCATCTGTCATTTCCTGACTTGTTCATTTTAGCCATTCTGACTGGTGTGAGGTGGTATCTCATTGTGGTTTTGATTTGTATTTCCCTGATGCTGAGTGATGTGGAGCATTTTTTCATGTGTCTGGATATCTTCTTTGCAGAAATGTCTGTTCATGTCCTCTGCCCATTTCTTGACTGGATTATTTGTTCTTTGGAAGTTGGGTTTGATAAGCTATTTATAGATTTTGGATATTAGCTTTTTATCTGATATATCGTTGTCAAATATCTTCTCCCATTCTGTCAGCTGTCTTTTGGTTTTGTGAACGGTTTGCTTTCCTGTACAAAAGCTTTTAATCTGATGAAGTCCCAATATTTCATTTTTGCCCTTGCTTCCCTTCCCTTTGGCAATATTTCTAGGAAGAAGTTGCCATGGCTGAGGTCGAAGAGGTTGCTGAGTGTGTTCTCCTCAAGGATTTTGATGGATTCCTTTGTCACATTGAGGTGATTGATACATTTTCAGTCTATCTTCATGTGTGGTGTAAGGAAATGGTCCAATTTTATTTTTCTGCATGTGGCTGTCCAATTTTCCCAACACCACTTGTTGAAGAGGCTGTCTTTTTTCCATTGGACATTCTTTCCTACTTTGTCGAAGATGAGTTGACCATAGAGTTGAGGGTCTATTTCTGGGCTGTCTCTTCTGTTCCATTGATGTATGTGTCTGTTTTTGTTCCAGTACTATACTGTCTTGATGATGACAGCTTTGTAATAGAGCTTGAAGTCCGGAATTGTGATGCCACCACCTTTGGCTTTATTTTTCAATATTCCTTTGGCTATTCAAGGTCTTTTCTGGCTTCATATAAATTTTAGGATTATTTGTTCCATTTCTTTTAAAAAAATGGAAGGGATTTTGATAGGCATTGCATTAAATGTATAGATAGCTTCAGGTAGCATAGACATTTTCACAATATTTGTTCTTCCAATCCAGGAGCATGGAACATTTTTCCATTTCTTTGTGTCTTCCTCAATTTCTTTCATGAGTACTTTATAGTTTTCTGAGTATAGATTCTTTGTCTCTTTGGTTAGGTTTATTCCTAGGTATCTTATGGTTTTGGGTGTAATTGTAAATGGGATAGACTTCTTAATTTCTCTTTCTTCTGTCTTGCTGTTGGTGTAAAGAAATGCAACTGATTTTTGTGCATTGATTTTATATCCTGACACTTTACTGAATTCCTGTATAAGTTCTAGGAGTTTTGGAGTGGAGCCTTTTGGGTTTTCGACATATAGTATCATATCATCTGCAAAGAGTGATACTTTGATTTCTTCTTTGCCGATTTGGATGCGTTTAATTTCTTTTTGTTGTCTGATTGCTGAGGCTAGGACTTCTAGTACTATGTTGAATAGCAGTGGTGATAATGGACATCCCTACCATGTTCCTGATCTTACCGGAAAAGTTCTCAGTTTTTCTCCATTGAGACTGATATTTGCGGTGCTTTTTTCATAAATGGCTTTGGTAATATTGAGGTATGGGCCCTCTATCCCTACAATTTGCAGAGTTTTGATCAGAAAGGGGTGCTGTACTTGTCTAATGCTTTTTCAGCATCTATTGAGAGTATCATATGGTTCTTTTTCTTTCTTTTGTTAATGTATTATATCACATTGATTGATTTGCGGATGTTGAACCAACCTTGCAGCCCTTGCAGCCCTTGAATAATCCTTTTAATGTACTGTTGGATCCTATCGGCTAAGTATTTTAGTGAGAATTTTCGCTTCTGTGTTCATCAAGAATATTGGTCCGTAATTCTCTTTTTTGATGGGATCCTTGTCTGGTTTTGGGATTAAGGTGATGCTGGTCACATAAAATGAGTTTGGAAATTTTCCTTCCATTTCTATTTTTTGGAAGAGTTTCAGGAGAATAGGAATTAAATCTTCTTTAAATGTTTGGTAGAATTCCCCTGGGAATCCATCTGGCCCTGGGCTTTTGTTTGTTTGGAGATTTTTGATGACTGTTTCAATCTCCTTACTGGTTATGGGTCTGTTCAGGTTTTCTATATCTTCCTGGTTCAGTTGTGGTAGTTTTTATGTCTCTAGGAATGCATCCATTTCTTCCAGATTGTCAAATTTGTTGGTGTACAATTGCTCATAATATGTTCTTATAATTACTTGTATTTCTTTGGTGTTGGTTGTGATCTCTCCTCTTTCATTCATGATTTTCTTTATTTGGGTCCTTTCTCTTTTCTTTTTGATAAGTCTGGCCAGGGGTTTATCAATCTTATTAATTCTTTCAAAGGACCAGCTTCTAATTTCATTGATTTGATCTATTGTTTTTTTGTTCCTTTTGTTGTTTCTATTTCATTGATTTCTGCTCTGATCTTTATTATTTCTCATCTCCTGCTGGGTTTAGTCTTTCTTTGTTCTATCTACAGCTCCTTTAGGTGTAGGGTTAGGTTGTGTATTTGAGACCCTTCTTGTTTCCTGAGAAAGGCTTGTATCACTATATATTTTTCCCTTAGGACTGCCTTTGTTGTGTCCCACAGATTTTGAACAGTCGTGTTTTTATTATCAATTGTTTCCATGATTTTTTTTCAATTCTACTTTAATTTCCATTCATTCTTTAGAAGGATGCTGTTTAGTCTCCATGTCTTTGCGTTCTTTCCAAATTTCCTTTTGTGATTGAGTTCTAGCTTGAGCATTGTGGTTTGTAAATATGCAGGGAATGGTCTCAGTCTTTTGATACCAGTTGAGACCTGATTTATGATTATATATACCAGTTGAGAATGTGATCTATTCTTGAAAATATTCCATGTGCACTAGAGAAGAATGTGTATTCTGTTGCTTTGGGATGGAATGTTCTTAATATATCTATGATGTCCATCTGGTCCTGTGTGTCATTTAAAGACTTTATTTCCTTGTTGATCTTTAGCTTGGATGATCTGTCCATTATCAGTGAGGGGAGGTTAAAGTCCCCTAGTATTGTTGTATTATTGTTGATGTGTTCCTTGCTTTTATTATTAATTGGCTTATATAGTTGGCTGCTCCCATGTTAGGGGCACAGATATTTAAAATTGTTAGATCTTCTTGGTGTAAAGACCCTTTGAGTATGATGAAGTGTCCTTCCTCATCTCTTATTATAGTCTTTGGCTTAAAATCTAATTGATCTGATATAAGGATTGCCACCCTAGCTTTCTTCTGATGTCCATTAGCATGGTAAATTGTTTTCCACCCCCTCACTTTCAATCTGGAGGTGTCTTCAGGTCTAAAATGAGTTTCCTGTCAGCAGCATATTGATGACTTTTGTGGGTGTTTTTTATCCATTCTGATACCCTGTGTCTTTTGATTGGGGCATTTAGCCCATTTTCATTCAGAGTAACTTTGAGAGCTATGAATTTAGTGCCATTTTATTGTCTGTAAGGTGACTGTTACTGTATATTGTCTCTTTTCCTTTCTAATCTACTACTTTTAGGCTCTCTCTTTGTTTAGTGGACCACTTCAAATATTTCCTGTTAAGCTGGTTTGGTGTTTGCAAGTTCTTTCAATTTTTGTTTGTCCTGGAAGCTTTTTATCTCTCCTTCTATTTTCATTGATAGCCTAGCTGGATATAATATTTTTGGCTGCATGTTTTTCTCGTTTAGTGCTCTGAATATATCATGCCAGTTCTTTCTGGACTGCCAGGTCTCTGTGGATGAGTCTGCTGTCAATCTAAAATTTTTACCATTGTATGTTACAGACTTCTTGTCCCGGGCTGCTTTTAGGATTTTCTCTTTGTCCCTAAGACTTGTAAATTTTACTATTAGATGACAGGGTGTGGACCTATATTTATTGATTTTGAGGGGATTTCTCTGCACCTCCTGGGTTTTATTCTTGTTTCCTTTGCCATATTAGGGAAATTCTCTACAAGAATTCTCTCCATTATACCTTCTGCCCCTCTCTCTCTTTCTTCTTCTTCTGGAACCCCAATAATTCTAATGTTGTTTCGTCTTATGTTATCACTTATGTCTCAAATTCTCCCCTTGTGGTCCTGTTGTTGTTTGTCTCTCTTTTGCTCAGTTTCTTTATTCTCTGTCATTTGGTTTTCTATATCACTAATTTTTTCTTCGGCCTCATTTATCCTAGCAGTAAGAGCCTATTTTTTTGATTGCACCTCATTAATACCTTTTTTTTTTAATTTCAATTTGGTTATATTTTAGTACTTTTATTTATTTAGATAGGGCTTTTATTTCTCTGACAGGAATTCTCTAATATTTTCCATGCCTTTTTTGAGCCCAGGTAGAACCTTGAGAATCATCATTCTGAACTCTAGATCTGACATATTACCAATGTTCATATTGATTAGGTCCCTAGCCTTTTGTACTGCCTCTTGTTCTTTATTTTGTGGTGAGTTTTTCCGCCTTATCATTTTGTCTAGATAAGAATATATGAAGGAGCAAATAAAATTCCAAAATGGTGGCAAAGACCCCAGGAAATTGTGCTTTAACCAAATCAGAAGAGACTCCAAATCATGGCGGGGAGAAAGTGGGTAAAAAGAAGTTTGGAAAAAAAAGAAAGTTAAAAAAATTAAACAAATAACCAAAATATTTATATATATATATATATATATATATATATATATATATATATATATATAATTAGACTGGTGACTAGAACAGGGTCACCCACTTAATTTTGGGAGTATTTTGGTCTCTTAGAAGAAACTACCTCCAAATTTTTTAAAGAATGTAAAACATATGTAAGGGTAAACACAATGAAAGGATGGAATGTGACTATAAAGATGATTTTTTTTTTTTATTTCTAAAAAACAGGTTGATAAGGTAAGTTGGTTGGGAACATAAAGAAAAAGAAAGTGGAGAAATTTGCTCATGCTGGAGATTAGAACAAGCCCAGTGCTAGATTTAGGGTGTATTTAGATCTATTAGAAGAAGTTGTACTCCAAAATTTTTAAAAGAAAAAACCCTATGTGTATACAAAGAATAAACTTAGATACAATTAAGGATAAAATATGAATATAATAGTGAAGGTTCAAAAGTGTTTTTTTTTTATATGAAAGGTATAGTTAAGATAAACTAGTTAAAAAATGTTAAAAGAGGAAAGGGTAAAAGTTAAAAAAAATTAGCAGAAGAAAAAAATAAATTTAAAAAAATTAATTAACTTTGCAAGACAAAAGATTCATGTGGAGAAACCCATGAATTCCATGCTTTGTTTTCTACTCCTCTGGAATTCCACTGTTTTCCTTGGTAAGTGAACTTGGTCTTGGCTGGATTTCTTGTTTATCTTCTGGGGGAGGGGTCTGTTGTAGTGATTCTCAAGAGTCTTTGCCCCAGGCGGAATTTCAGCCCCCTTACCAGGGGCCAGGCTAAGTAATTCACTCGGGTTCACTTTTGGGAGCTTTTGCTCCTTGAACACTTTCTGTAGAGTTCTGGAGGATGAGCATGAAAATGGTGGCCTTCTAATCTCTGGCCAGAAGGAGCCGAGAGCTCAGGGCCCCACTCCTAGTGTCCCCTCAGAGAAAAGCACTCAATCACTCCCATCTCCCTGGCCTCTGGCTGCACTTGGAGAAAAGCACTCAATCATTCCCGTCTCCCTGGCCTCCAGCTGTACTCTCAGTTCACCTAGCCTGTGACCAAGCATCTCTGTCTTTGGCACACAGCTCCACCTGGAGTCTCTGAACCCCACTGATCCTGAGTTCTTCCAGGGGGGGTTCTCCCTGGATTTTGTGGGGACCCCACTCACAGAGCAGTGTCCTGTGCCACAGATTATGGTTCAAGATAACCCCAAGTTGAGCTCTCCTCCTTGGCTCTGTCTCTGTAGCTGGCTTCCCTGCTCTAATACCTGCTAGCTCTGCAACATTTGGACACTCCTGATCCTTCTGTGACCCCACAGGACCTGGGGCCATGTTGTCCTCACTTGGGCTTCACCCTCGTGTAGCCTCTGGAGCGTTGTCCCTCAGTGGAGCAGACTTTTAAAAGTCCTGAGTTTGTGCTCCATTGCTCTGCCATTTGCCAAGAGCTGACCCTCCCCCCATGGTTTATCTTCCTGTCGCTTCGGATTCACTTCTCCACCAGTCCTATCTTTCAGAAAATGGTCGATTTTAGAATTATTGCTCTACTTCTCTTCAATCTCCTGTTGGATTTGTAGGTGTTCGGAATGGTTTGATAAACTATCTAGCTGATCTCCTGCTACCTGATATCATCTCAGCCTGCTACTTCTCAATCATTTTGACTCCTCCCAACATGGTGATGTTTTTTAATGATACTTTATGCTTGGCAGTTACTAGAAGAGTAAATCTTAAAAGTCCTCACCACAAAAATAAGTAATTATGTGAGTTGAGAGATGTGTTAATTAACATTGCTGTAATCATCCCTCAATACAAACATATCAAATCATCCTACTGCATACCTTAAACTTAGATATTTTTTGTCATTTACATTTCAATAAAGCTAAAAATAAAAATGGGCTGGAATTTGAGGATATTTCTCTAAAGAAGAGACATAAACAACAAAACACACATGAAGAGATGCTGAATATCATTAGTTATTAAGGTAATACAAATTATAACCCCAAGGAATACCATTTCTCACACATTAGGATGTTATTATCAAGGGGACACAGAGTAACAAGCATTGGTGAGAATGTGGAGAAATTACAACCCTCATGTTTCTAATCAGTATGTAAAATGATGCAGCTGCTGTGGAAACAGTTTTGCATGTCCTCATAATATACAAACATACTACCATAGGACCTGGTAATTCTACCTCTAAATATATACCTCCCAAAATAAAAACATACACACACTATAAAACTTGTCCACAAATGTTTATACCGATTTCCTAATGGACAAAAATTGGAAAAAAAAAAAAAAAACTCGAATGCCCATCAGTTGATGAATGGATAAACAAAATGTGGTATATCGATGCAATGGCAAATAATTTGGCAATAAAAATAATAAAGTGCGAAAGCATGCTGCAATGTGGATGAACTCTGAAAGCATGCTAAGAATAAGAATCCAGACAGAAAAGACCACTGTATGATTCTATTTTATGAAATGTCCAAATGACACAAATCCTTAGAGACTTAAAATAAATCAATGGTTGTTGAGTCTGAATTGAAGGGAGGAGTGGGAGTGGGTACTTAATAAATAGGGCATTTTATTAGGGAAGGATGATCAAAATGTTTTCAAATTAGATTGTAGGTGATGGTTGCACAACTCCATGTAAAATGTACACTTTAATGGTTAAATTATAAAAAGAAGAAATTCATATAAGTTAAAACAACATAGATAATAAATGTATATAATTTGTTGGAATATATATATGTAGGCACACACACACACACACATATATATATATATTTATATATATATATATTTATATAATTTGCTGGTTTTTTTTTTTTTAAGATTTTATTTATTTATTTAACAGAGAGAGAGATCACAGGTAGACAGAGAGGCAGCAGAGAGAGAAGAGGAAGCAGGCTCCCCACTGAGCAGAGAGCCCGACGCGCGACTCGATCCCAGGACCCTGAGATCATGACCTGAGCCGAAGGCAGCGGCTTAACCCACTGAGCCACCCAGGCGCCCTGGGTTTTTTTTTTAGGTGTGTGTAAACTTTCCTGGATTTTCTAGCTCTGGAGAAAGAAATTGTTTGACACTTTATTAATTTTCTTATAATTATGTAATACAAACATGTTTTCTATCTATATAAATATTCCAAGGTGTTTAACTTGTTTGGTATACTTCCATATATCGCATACTCTCTGTATTTCTATATTACAATGTTTCATTACATTCACAAATTTTTTAAATGATAAAATTTTCCTCATGATATTTCGTGATTGTAGCATTTGTTTTATCTTACTGGATTAGGTTGATTTAATCAAATAAAAACATTGAAGATATACACAATTTGGGTTTTTATTATAAAGTAAATTACAGTAAATTTATTAACTTTTTAGTCACCTGTCATATTCTAGACAAATTATCAGGGTTTTTTAATCAGGTTGTGTGAGTTGGGTTGGAGACATTAATATATTAAAGTAGATGCAATCCAACATCTAAAAATATACTCTACCATTCATATACCTTTAGAAATAAAGGACAATTTATATACACTAGTCTGATTGTGAGATTTGAAATCAGATTTGATTTTTCAAAATGTACAGCCAGCCCTGACTTTTGATGGTTTGATTTATGACTTTTTGTCTTTATGAAGGTGCAAAAATGATTTGCAGTTAGTTGTAACCATACTTCAAATTTTAAATTTTGATATTTTTCCTGATTGGTAATATATGTTGTGATACTCTGTCATCATGCTGGGCAAAGGTAAGATGTTTAAATGTATTTTTTTAAAGAAATTTTATTTATTTATTTGAAGACAGAGATCACAAGTAGGCAGAAAGGCAGGCAGAGAGAGAGGAGGGGAAGCAGGATCCCTGCTGAGCAGAGAGCCCGATGTGGGGCTCAATCCCAGGACCCTGAGATCATGATCTGAGCCGAAGGCAGAGGCTTTAACCCACTGAGCCACCCAGATGCCTCTAAATGTATCTTAGACTTATGATATCCTCAACTTATGTTGAGCTTATCCAGATATAACCACATGGTAAGTGGCAGAAAATCCGTATATGTATATCAAATTATTAGATTGTATACTTTAAATATCCTGAAAATTTACTTGTCAATTATCTCTCAATAAAGCTGAAAAAATCAGATTTGATATGCTATTCAACATAACTATTTTTGGTAATATTTTTTCTTTGTTTTAAATACTGAAAATTATCTTAAACAGGTACACTGAATATTGATGAAAATTTATTCTTACTATTTTTTTGTTGTTGTTATTTGCCTTATTTGGGGATCTCCTAAAAGTACAGCCTGACCTAGGACTTAATAATGATTATTTCCTTGGGAGATGACCCAAAAAGTAGAAGTGAAAAAGCTGGGGACATGGGACAAAAAAAGACCAAAAGCCAACATGATGGACTTCTATTGAGATCATTCTTATATGCAAGAGGGACTCAATTTCCTCAGCACTCTAAGATCTGATAAAATGACCTTGAGGTTGTTTATACAAAGGAAAGGATGCCAGGGCATTTGTCCCTCACCAGCCATTGCTCATTGGCTAATGAGTAAGCCAGCAAAAATTAATCCTTTCCTCACCCCCTATCCTCCACCCCTGTCATCCTGGCTGCCCTTGAGAGCAAGCCAAAAAAGATTTTATCATTATCCACTTTCCAAAAATGAGAAATCTAGTATGCATTTAATTGAAATGATTTGTTAAGATCTCAGAAGTGACAGATTAGAGTTATAAATTCAGGTACATATTCTGTATTCTGTTAACATGGTACTTAGAACTAGTTTTGAATATTTAAAAAAATAATCATGTAAAATACTGCATTTACTAAGTAAGAAATATTTCACCAAATATTGCAGAGAAAAATACATAGGTCTGTGTTAGCAAGGTAGTTAATTTCAAACTCACAAAATTAGCCACTTTTTTTTTGCTATTAAAACAAAAACAAAAACAAAAACCTTTCTTCCTGTCAAATTAACTCTTATTATCTGTCTTGGTCCATTCCAATTCTGCTATTATACCTCTGTGGATGTATTAAACATAACTGGTATAAACAGAATATTGGATGTCATTTCTGCCATTCACTTAACTGACAGGTGAGTATTGTCACATCCCTTTGCCAAATTTATGATGTCTAGATCTCATCTCCTTATTCAAACAATTAATTGTGTAAATAGATTCCTAAACCTTCAGAAAACTGTAGAAAGGAATTTGAAATCGAATATTTAATAATCAAATAGGAATTAACATTTATGTTTATTATAAAGGAATATTGCACTTCATTTATTTCCCTAGAAATTAATGTTATTGCCTAGATATCTTCAACGAAGCTGTCTATAAAAATAAAAAGCACATTGGTTATGTATTTTTATGCTTTACTGAACTAATATAAACTATACACCAATGAATATGTTTACTAACAATATATTTAAAGTGATGTCTTCAAAAGCTATGTTGAATTTTTATATACGTCTTATCACAATTTCTATTTATTTGTGTAATTTTCAAAATAATTTGCTATGAAACCAGTGGTTAAGTTTATATGTGATATCTGTTGTCTATTGCCATCATACACTGTGGGTTGTCTGGAATCTCCAAGGTTAGTCTCAGTTTCCATGTTTCACTAGAAGCACTCACAAAACTCAGAAAAGCTGTTATAGTCATGGTTAGAGTTTTCACAACAAAAAGACACATTACAATCAACAAAGGATAAAGGCAAATAGAGCAGAATCCAGAAGGATGAGACACAATTTTCCAGTTGTCTCTCTCAGTAGGATTAATACGGCATTATTGCAATCACACAAAAAAATGAGATTTATTTTTAAAAATAAAGAGGACATTTGTGTTGATTAACTATCTTTACTTATCATATGATTAAAAAAATTAAAAATATTCTGGGGCACGTGGGTGGGTCAGTCATTAAGTGTCTGCCTTCAACTCAGGTCATGATTCCAGGATTCTGGGACTGAGCCCTCCATTGGTCTCCATGGGAAGCCTGGTTCTCCCTTTTCCCCCTGCTTGTGCTTCCTCTCTAGCTGTTTCTCTCTGTCAAATGAATAGATAAAATCTTTAAAAAAAACATTAAAAATATTCTCAAAGATACAAAATTTGTTCTTAGCCTATTTTTAAAAATGTTTTTATTCATAAAACTTTTAGTTTGGGACTGAAAGAAATTATGTTTTAACCTATATGTTATACACTGAAATTAAAATACACTTTCTCATTTAAGTGTTTTGTGCAAACCAAGAAACAAACTCCTAACTATAGAAAAAAAAAAAAAAAAAAAAGAACAAAAACAAAACTGATGGTAACCAGAGGGGAGGTGAGAAGGGGGTTTGTGAGTGCACTTGTGATGAGAACTGGGTGATATATGGAAGTGTTGAACTATATATTACACCTGAAACTAATATTACATTCTATGTTAACTAACTGGAATTTAAATAAAAATGAAGAAAAAAAGAAGTCATGGGAATAAAAGGTACAGCATTGGGAATATAATTGTTAGTATCATAAAAATGCTGTATGGTAACAGATGGCAGCTACATTTGTAGTGAGCATAGCATAGCTTATAAAAAGTTGAATCATTATTTTGTACACCTGAAACTAATGTAACATTGTATGACAACTATATTCAAATAAAACAACTTAGAAATATATAAATAAACAAAAACAAAATAAAAACATAAATCTGTAAAAAAGTATCTTAAATTTTATTTAAAGGGATTTAACCTCAAGTTTCAAATAAAATGTGTTTGAAATTAAAATTAAAAATTCTTTGACACATTTTCTCAATACATTGTTTTAAAGTTCTGCCAACAAAGCCTACTGTTTATTTTTATTTACATAGCTTTAAATGATATTTCCTTCAATCAAATACATGACCATGTACCTGTTTTTTTTTTCTTTTCTTTATATCTACATTTTTTTAGGTTAGTCAAAGGCTTATATTTATTTGCTTGTTTTATATCATAATATTATCACTATATTTATTAAGCTTGAATTCCTATGGGACTTTAGCATTCTCCTGGATTTGTTTCTCTTCTTATTGGAATACTTCCTCTAAAATCTTCTTTATTAATAATTTTTATATCAGAATTTTTAGGCATTTTGTGCTCGAGACTGAATTATCCCAATACTTAATTTGAATCTCATTGTGTTCAAGATAATACTGTAGGTTCAAGTCTCTTTCCCCTCAAAACTGTGTGTATGTATGTACGTGTTTGTGTGTGTGTGTTGAGTATACACAGAAAAAGAGAGAAAGCAGATGAAAGGGTATATAGTTAGAGGATAAATTTCAAGAAATGAACCAGAGATGAATCAGACAGATGTTACAAAGGGAACAAAGATAAATCAAAGGAGCATGACTTCATATGTAGTAAAGGAATGTTGAAATAAATTCACACATGGATATAAAACTGGCTTTCTTCATGTGGAGAAAGGTGTCAATTGACCCTCCACTGGACATAATTCATTTCCAGGTACATAAACAGGGATGATTGTGTACCATTATACTCACTAAGTTATGAAATGACTCAAAGGCTACTAAATAATCAGATTATTTAATACTAAATAATCAAAAGGATAAGTTCTATCAATATGTGGTTTTTCATTAGACATATGCTATAGCCTTTCTTGGTTTCCCCTAACTTTCCTTAACACATTTCTTCCTTTCTCTATTAAAATAATTCCAAGCAAATATTATTCTTGATTGCAAATAAGGAGAGGTTTATTGGACAGAGCATGCATATTTAAATAAGTTCGGCAAAAGCATTAATTTTCCTATAGGCCTTCCTATATTTGCTATGCTGGAAGTTTTCATAAAGAATCTCAGATTTGACTTTTAGAAACCTCCATCATTTGCTTTCACAAGACTAGGAAACCAAGCTAAGTAAGCTCTCCTCCAGATTCACTTGCAGTGTTTATAATTTGTGTAAATCCCTCTCTTCTTGAGAGCTCGAAAGTGTCCTAAGGATCCTTGGCTTTCCAGGAAATGGTCTTTCTTACCATCTGTAAGCTTAAGAACCCTGTATGCCAGACGGGGCTTTGTAAACTTTGGTTCCATAAAGTCAACCTTAGTTTTAAAAAATGATTTATCATATCAGATTAAATAATCATTCATTTCAAATGACTTTGCAGGCAAGGCCATAGTTGCTTGATCTTTCCAATTTATCCTAGTAAAAGGGAGAAAAGATTATTACTGAACAATATTCTTATTGTATAATCATTGCCATATAAAAGTAAGAAAATTTAATTAGAATATTTTGAATTATGGATGGGGGTGTCTGTGACAACACTTAAATTTTTAGAGCAATTATTTTAGAATACAGTTAAATTGAGAGGGAGGTACAGAGATTATCCATATACTCCCTGCCTTAATATATGCATAGCTTCCCTTAGAGCCAACATAGTCAACATCACCTGCCAGAGTGTTTTTATTATTTTTTTTTAACCAGAGATGAACCTATATTGACACATCATAATTACCCAAATTCTGTAGTTAACCTCAGGGCTCACTCTGTGTTTTGTATATTCTATGGGTTTGGACAAATGTCTATCTATCACTATAATCTCATGCAGAGTAGTTTCACTGCCCTAAAAGTCCTCTGTGTTCTGCCTATTTATCTCCCCTCACCCCACCTCTGGTAATTACTTTTCTTTTCTTTTTTCTTTTTTTTTTTTTTTCCATCATCTTCATAGTTTTGCCTTTCGTACAATGTCATATAGTTGGAATTATATAGTATGTAGCTTTTGGATCAGCTTCTTTAACTTAATAATATGCATTTAAGATTTTTACATGATCTTTTATAGCTTGATAACACATTTTTTTAATATTCTATTAAATAATATTCTATTGTCTGAGTGTACCAGAATTTACTAATCATTCCCCTAATGAAGGCCACCTTGGTTTATTCCAAGTACTATCAATTATTAATAAAGCTCCTATAAACATCTTTGTGTAGGTTTTTAATTAAACATAAATTTTCAACTCCTTTAGGCAAATATGAAGGAGTACAGTTACTGGATTGTATGATAGAAGTATGTTTAACTTTTTAAGAAACCACCAATCTGTCTTCCAAAGTGTCTATACCATTTTTCATTCCCACCAGCAATGTATGAGAGTTCTTTTTGCTCCACACCACATCTCTGTCAGCATTTGCCATTGAAAGTGTACCCAATTTTGACCTTTAATAAATATATAGTGCTATCTGATTGTTGTTTTAATTTGTATTTCCCTGATGACACATGGTGTGGAATATTTTTTCATTTGTTTCTTTTCCATCTGTATATGTCCTTTGGTAAGATGGTTGTTAAAGTCTTCAACTCATTTTTTTATCTGCCTTGTTTGGTTTATTATTGTTGAGTTTTAAGAGTCCTTCATATATTTTGGATAGCACTTCTTTATCAAATGTGTTTTTTGAAATTATTTCTTCCCACACTGTGTTTTATCATCTTATGCTCTTGACATTGTCATTTACAGAAAGAACTTTTTAACTTTAATGAAGTCTAGTTTATTGATTTTTTCTTTCATGGATTATTACTTTTGTGTTATATTTAAAAAGAGATTATCACACCCAGATAATCTTGGCTTACTCCAGTGTTATATCTTCTAAGAATTTTGTGGTTTTGCATTTATATTTAAGTCCATGATCCATTTTGAGTTAATTCTGGGGAAGGTTGTAAAGTCAGCATTTAGACTAATATTGATGTCTTGTTCTTCCAGCACCATTTGTTGAGGAAACCTCACCTTTGTTCCTTTGTTCCATTTGCTCCTTTGCCAGAAATTAACTGACTGTTTTTGTGCAGGTGTATTTCCAGTTTTTCCATTCTGTTCCATTGATCTGTCTTCTCTTTCACCAGTATCAAACTGTCTTGATTACTCTATTTTTATAATAAGTCTTGAAGTCAAATCGTGTCAACTTTGTTTTTTCCTTTAGTATTGTGCTGGTTATTCTGGGTATTTTTTTTCTTTATACAAAATTTAGAGTTAATTTGTCAATATTCATAAATTAACTTTTTGGAATTTTTATGGTGAATGCATTGAATCTGTAGATTAAATTGGGAAGAACTGACATTTTGACAATTTTTAGTTTTCCTAACCTTGAACATGTAATATCATTCCATTTACTTAGTTCACTTTTTATTTTGTTTATCAGTGTTCTATAGTCTTCCTCATATGGATCTTGTACATAATTTGTTAGATGTAAACCTAAGTTATTTCTTTTTAAATTGTTGGTAATAATACACATAATATTGTATATTTAACTACCAATGCTGCTTGTTCATGGTTTTTATATAAGAAAGCAACTAAGGCTGCCTGGGTGGCTCAGTCGGTTATGCAATCTGCCTTCTGCTCAGGTCATTATCCCAGTGTCCTTGGATCCAGTCAGGGAGCCTCAATCTCCCTCTGCCTGCTGACTCCTTGCTTGTGCATGCTCTCTCTCTCTCTCTCTCTCTCTCTCTGACAAATAAATAAATAAAATCTTTGGGGAAAAAAAGCAATTAACTTTTGGATGATAACTTTGTATCCTGCAACCTTGCTGAAAGTTCTATTTGGCAACATGATTTTTTGTTTGTTTGTTTGTTTTTTGGTCAGTTCTTTTGGATTTTCTACAAAGGTGCTCATGTCATCTGCAAAGACCATTTTATTCTTCTCTCTCAATCTGTATATCTTTATTTTCCTTTTCCCTTTTGCCTATTTTATTTGCAAGGACTTCTGGTGATGCTGAAAAGGAATAATATGAGGAGACATTATTGCTTTATACTTGATCTTAGTGGGAACATTTGAGTTTCTTATCATTATGTTAACTGAAATTTTTGTAGTCAGATATAATTTTTAAATATTTCATTTCAGTTTTTCAAATCAGAGCCTACTAAGTCATCATGGGTTGGAGACAGCTTAGGAAGAAAAAACCTTTTTTTAAAAAAATATATTCAAATAATAGAACATTGAAACAATCCCGGGGATATTCCAAATGAATTGCATAATCAAATTTCCTTCATCAGTTCATTAAGGTCTGTATAGTAAATTTTTATTCTCCTGGATCTTGGATTAACATTAATTCTAAAGAGAGTTGGAAATCCTTCCAGCTCAGGGGTATGGTCTGAATGTTGTCTAAGCAATAACATCAGAAGACTATACCCAAAGATTATTCTTTGACGTGTCATTGGTTTTAGGTAATTGACAGAGTGCCTTCCACAGGCAGAGCTTTGAGACTTTCTTTGATGAAGAAAGAACCTCTAGCCTGTAACTGAGTACAGAACTTTAGTTAACATTCGAGTAAAATAAAAATCTATATGTAAATGATGGACACATAATATAATCATGGTTAATTTACTACTGATGATTTTCAAGTGAGAAGCTTATGATAAAAATTCACGACAAAAATAATGCAAGTGACAAAAATGCATGTTTCTGTAGTATGCACAATAAGGTAAAATAGTCATTTCCCCCATTTTAGGTAAGATGTCATTAAGGACAATGATTAAATTTTTTTTTGCAGAAGTCAGTGAACGTTACAGCTAATTTATAAAAATTTATTAACGTCATTTTTATAGTAGGAAAGCTTTTGATATATGGCATAAAAAATATTAGTATATCAAGAACATACCAAGAAAATCCCAGGAACATAGCAAGAATATGTCAAGAATATCAAGTAAGGTGATTCAATAAGTTTGGTATAGAACTTAAATATATGTATTTTTATAAAATATTATAGGTAATTTGGATATGTATCTTAATTAAAAAGAACTGGTTTAGAAGATGTTAAATTTTAAAAAAGATTGATGTTATTAGTTAAATAATAACCAGTGCTATGTCTAATAATGCTTGACCCTTATCAAATATCAGGCAACTAACCACTGGGACTCTGATAAGCAGAAAGATTATGAACCGTGACAATTTCTGGGAAATTTGTTGTTTTGTCAGGAACAGTAGGCTGTGTTCCATGTGACTCCACTGCAAAGTTACAGCCAGGAAAATAACTGTTTATTGATGCAACTGGATCAACAGCCTGAGTGACATGTAGCATCAGTCCTCCACACCTAACTCTGAAGATAGCATGAAAAGAGGTTTACACCCTGAAGAGGAGGGACAAAGAACATCACCTTTTCTGTTTATATTCTGGAGAAAGACTGTCCTCTTCTACTCCTGGAAAGAAAGAGAAAGAGAGAAAGAAAGAAAGAAGAAAGAAAGAAAGAGGGCACTTGGGTGGCTCAGTGGATTAAAGCCTCTGCCTTCGGCTCAGGTCATGATCCCAGGGTCCTGGGACTGAGGCCCACATTGGGCTCTCCACTCAGTGGGGAGCCTGCTTCCTCCTCTCTCTCTGCCTGCCTCTCTGCCTACTTGTGATTTCTGTCAAATAAATTTTAAAAAGATATTAAAAAAAAAAAAAGGAAAAAAGAAGAAGGAAGGAAGAAAGGATTTTTACTGGACTTTAACTGTTTTGAGGCTTGAAGGAAAAGATTTTCACCCTAATCTTTTTAGATATACAAATCAACTTTTCTGGAAGCCTGATGAACCTGAATGTCACAAGCTATTAGAAGCTACAGATGTCTTCTAATTCTGGGATTCATCCCTTCCAATGTGTAAATAACATATGTAGTGCCTCAGTCCTCCTTGGGGCTTAATCCAGGGACCTAGTTCAGGCTGTAATCATTTGGCTCTCTAGGGAAGACAGTAGAAGCTTGTTATCCTTTCAGATCACAGCATAGACAGAGCATAAGTGACAGATAAAAGATAAATGACTACAGAGCTTGTCTCTCATGGTATATGAAAATTAAAATATTTCTTGGGAAGTGAAAGCAAATATTCTCTATGTTTGTATCATGTACATTTCTTAAGTCTCAGAAGGCTAAGGCTTTTGCAAAATCACCAAGTACAAAGAGCAGTATTTCCCCACATTTTCTTAAAGCAGAAAATTTATAAAATATTTACATAAGTAATATTTTATCTATACAAATTTAATCCTGGGAAGGTTAAGCGTCTCTTGTAATTTGAAAGCAGTGTTCATGCTACTCATGAATAACAACATATCAAATAAACCTAATTTCTAGCTCCTCTTGTGAACATAATATATTTTTCATTCTGTAACTGTTACTCCTAGAATAGTCTCAACCATTTAGATTATAACTCTTAGCCACAGTGACTAACTTCTATGTCAAAGAAAAAAATGAACTTGGAGGAAAGGCTAAGCAATGGAAAATTGAGAAGAGTCTGTCATGGACCAGCATTTTAGGTTATATACAGAAGTCTTGAATGCACATAACATAACTTTCTACAGACACAAATATCTGTTGCACAAATTCTCAGAGTGGCAAAAATGAATATTTTTATTAACATGGGCCAAAGACATACTTTCTGCAGCATATAAAAATAAGAAGCAAATTATGTAAATTTAAAATTATGACTAGCAGTCAAAGTGTCTCTTTTGTCATAGAAATTATTTAGATAACCAAGGAGTATTCATTAACTAACTTAATTAAACCACTCTAAAATTTTACGTTACCTAAAGATCTTGAAAATCATTCAAACTGACATACTAGAAAATCACATATTATTGAGTTTGTCAGAATAATAACTCAATTTAATTCAATGCATATTTATATTTTTCATAATCTTAAAAATCTGTGGGGTAGTGTTACTTAATTGATTAGCAAAACTATATAAATTTAGAAAAAATCACACCCAAGTAGAATCATCATACTATGTAGAACAAAAAGCCATTCTACTTAAAGTAATCAATAAGAGGAGGTACGGCTATTTTTTATTAAACCAAAAGCAGTAACTTAATTTTTGCCAAAATTTTACCTAGTTTATGTAAGCTTAGATTATTTAAAGATTCTGGGTTAGGTTTTATCAAAGTATTACCTTTATCTTTTTTATTTATCTCATAATTATAACATTTAAATCATTAGAAGTACAAGTTTCTTATTACCTGTGGATTTTATTACCTGTGGAAATTTAAAATTTATGGAAGTGCTTTTTTTCTCTGCAAATTATTTAAAACACCACTCCATTATTTTAAGAGACTATATAGGCCAATTTAATACCTTTCAGAGGTGGGAAAATATTGCCTATTCATGCCATAAGAAGTAAATACCCTCCTAAATCATAGACACATAAGCAGAAAAATAATTTAGAGCTACAATTTTATACTTTCATCCTTGAGTCAATAGCAAGCACAAAAATGCAAAAGCTCATTAATTAAGAAATGAAAGGTTTCTTTAACAGTGGTTAAAAATTTCAGACATATTTGAACTCAAAATGGACACATACACAAGAAAAAAAAGGCTAATAAACCTGTTCTCTATCACCTCTGTCAAGCAGTGAACACATCTCTATAAATCATTAATGCATTTACAGAGATCGTAAAGCGGCCAAGTGATAGATCCAAATTCCTAATCATTGCTCCCAAAATCAACCAAGCAAAAAAAGCATACAACAAAAAACTGAAATTAGGCAGTCAGTAAAATTCTATTGCTATATGGATTCATCTCAAAGAGTCAACAAGAGAGTTTCCTGGGCTTGAGGAGGCAATATATAAGTTATGCTTCTCTGGCAACAGTGTTTATCCAGTTACATAAGGTGAGTGGATTCATTGGGAATCTTAGCGGAAGATTTCTGAAATTGTTGAGGAATAATTTACTTAAAAACTTTACTTAAAATCATGACTCTCATTCAGATATTAGATGAACTCTTATTGAATATTTATTTAGTTTAGTATTATGAAGGACCCAGAGATATTTTTCAGCTAACTCAAAAAGAGAAGTGAAAGAAACACAAATTTGTTTTTGGGTAAAGAAATAGTGAAATGAATTTACAAATGGACTAAAAACTGGAGAATTTCAAGAGGAGGAAGGAAAGAAGAGAAGAAATTAATTAAATTTCCACTGGACAGAATTCATTTGCACGTTTAAAAATAAGACTTGTTTTGCATAACTTTCAGTTACCTACAATTTACAAAGTTGTAAATTAGCTTAAAAGCAACAAAATCCAGAATCAGTTGGTCTTAAAGGATGCCCTTATAGCTCTGCAAGTTATTCTATTGGAAACACCTAGTAATCATCTTACGTATTCAAAATTTTCTTACAAGACACACACATAAGAAAACGTTGAGTTTTTTATGTATATGTTGATGCTATTGAGCAACCTAATGTCAATTTGATTCTTAAACTTTTGTAAATTATGTGCTTTTGCTCCTAGGGAGTTTAGTTTTGCTTTTTATTTATTTGTTATTTATTTATTTAGCAGTACGATCCTTTTATTTGTTGTTCTTAGATTTCAGTAAAATGGATCTAGTTGTAGGACTTTCCTTATATCTCCCATTGGGTTCTCCCTAGGTTTTCCAATCTGAGATTTTTTTTTAAAGATTTATTTATTGAAATAAGAGAGTGAGAGAGTGTGAGCAAGGGGAGGAGAAGAGGGAGAAGGGGAGAGCATCTCTAGCAGACACTCCAGTGAATAGGGTGTCCAATGCATGGCTCAATCCAGGACTCTGAGATCATGACATGAGCCAAAACCAAGAGTTAGATGCTCAACCAACTGAGCCACCCAGGTGCCCCTCCAATCTGAGATTTTTATTTATTGTCTTTTGTCTTCATTTTATTTAAATCTTTTTTGTTGTTGGTATTCTATGGTATCATGTTATTATAAAGGTGTTAATTATTTTATTTTTCTTTTTTGTCTCTAAACTTGTCTATTTACTCTTTCTTCTTCCTTATGGATATTTTAGTGAGTTGTTTGATCTTTCTTTAGTAATTTCTCCTTGAGCTATATCTATTCAGTCATTATTCCATCATTTTACTTCATTAATTATTTTAATTATTATAATTTGCATACCAAATATTTCTCTTGGTTCTCTTTAAATGAGTTTGTTTTATTAATATTATTTTTTGAAATTCTGGTAATGTCTCTATTCATCTTCCTAATTAAATGTATTTTAAATTCTTATTTATCTTGCTCTCCATCAATAAGGTCTTTAACTCCCCACCTAACAAAATTTTCTCTGACAATCATCCTCTCCATTTCTAATCTGTGGATTCCAGCCTTTTATTCCTTATGACAATGACATTGCAGTCATCCTTGATTTTCATGTTTTCTTCTAATAATTCACATTTTTTCCAGAAAATTCAATTAGGTATTCCTTCAAAATATATCCAGAATCTAATAATTTTCTGTTTCTTTCTTTGAATAAAAATAATATAATTTATCTTCAAGATTATTGCACTACAATCCTAACTGGCTCCTATTTCTACCTAATTCTCCATCAGCCTCTTTCCAACAGGCTCTTCCTAAGGGAGACTGCAAAAAATAGAAATCAGCTTATTTTAGTCCTTTCCTCAAATTTGAAGATTCCTTATTTTAGAGAAAACCCCCAAATAATCATAAGTGCTATGGGACCTCACAAAACTCTACATATTCTATGAATTTATATTTTATTCTTCATTTTGTTCACAAAGGTTCAACCATGCTAGCCTATTAGTTAGTCCCTGTACTGGGTTGGATGATAGCCCTCAAGAAAATTTATTAAGGTCCTGGAATCTGTGAAAGTAAACTTATTTGTTTAAAACATCTTTGCAGATGTATTTAAGGGTCTCAAGATATGATCATACTAGATTATCCAAGTGGGCCTTAAATCCAATAACATGTGTCCTTATAAAAGAAAAGAAGTCATCAACAAATGGTTTTGGGAGAACTCGACAGTGACAAGAAGAATGAAACCGAACTACTTTCATATGCCATACACAAAAACAAATTCAAAATGGCTGAAGTATCTAAATGTGAGACAGGGAACTATTAAAATCTTAGAGAACACAGGCAGAAACCTCTTTGACCTCAACACATCACCAGAGGCAAGGGAAACAAAAGTAAAAATAATCTGTTGGTACCTCATCAAGATTAAAATCTTCTGCACAGTGAAGGAAACAGTCCATAAAACTAAAAGGCAACCTGTGGATTGGGAGAAGATATTTGCAAATGACATACCTGATAAAAGTTAGTATCCAAATTCTATAAAGAATTTATCAAACTCAACACCCCAAAAAACAAATAATCCAGTTTAAAAATGAGACATTTTTCCAAAGAAAACATACAGATAGCCAACAAACACATGAGAAGATAATTAACATCACTCATCAATAGGGAAATATACACTAAAACCTCAGTGAGATACCACTTCACACTGTCAGAAGGGCTAAAATTAACAGCACAGGAAACAACAGATGTTGGCAAAGATGCAGAGAAAGGGGAACTCTCATACACTATTGGTGGGAATTCAAACTGGTGCACTCTGGAAAACAGTATGGAGGTTCCTCAAAAATTAAAAATAGAACTACCCTATGTCCCAGCAATTTTACTACTAAATATTTACCCAAAGAATACAAAACAAACACACAAAAACTGATTCAAAGGTCAGATGCACCTCATGTTTATAGCAACATTATTAACAATAGCTAAATCATGGAAAAAGCCCAAATGTCCATTGACCAATGAAGTGATAAAGAAAGGTGGTATACATATACAATGGAATATTTCTTAGCCATCAAAAAGAATGAAATCTTCTCATTTGCAACAATGTGGTTGGAAGTAGAGTGTATTAAGGAAAAAAACTAGTCAGTCAGAAAAAGACAACATATGATTTCACTCGCATGTGGTATTTAAGAAACAAAACAGATAAACATAGGGAAGGGGAAAGAGAGAGAGAGAAGCAAAGTGTAAGAAACTCTTGACTACAGAGAACAAATTGAGGGTTACTGGAGGAAAGGTGGGCAAGGGATGGACTAGAAAGGTGATGGGCACTAAGTAGGACACCTGTGATGAGCACTAGGGGTTGCATGTAAGTGATGCCTCACTAAATTCTACTCCTGAGATCAACACTACACTATATGTTAACTAATTTGAATTAAAAAAAAAAAAAAAAAAAAGAGTAGAAGACATTCAGAGGGGAAAGCCACATGAAGACAAAAGACTGAAATAGTGATGTAGCCACAAACCAAGGAACTCCTGGTGTCACCAGGATCTAAACTAGGCAAGAGAAAATATCTCTTAGGGCCTCTAGAGAGAGTCTGGCCCTGCCAACATCTTCACTTTGGACTTTTGCCCTCCAGAACCATGAAATAACAAATTTATGTTGTTTTAAGGCACCCAGTTTGTCATAAACTAATATACTCCCCAATCAAGGCTGACATGATTTCTCTCCAGCACTTATATTGACTCTAAAGCCTCAAGTTGTTTTTGCCCATCTAATTGCATTGTCTTCACACTCTCTTCATTTATTAATGAGGAAAGAAATAAATCGTTACTCAAGATATCACTCATAATGTGGCATGCAAAGACCAATTCATTAAAAATGGTAATCTCCAGTAATGCTTGGTAGCTCAGTAGGGTTAAATATCAGACTCTTGATTTGGGTCCAGGTCATGATCTCAGGGCTGTTAAGATTAATTTCTGTATTGTGCTCAGAGGTGGACATGGAGCTCACTTAAGATTGTCTCTCTCTCCCTCTCCCTTGCCCCTCCACCTCTCTTTTCTTCTAAAACAACAACAACAACAACAAACAATAATAATAAATGACAATTTGCACCCTGAGCAACCTCCTAACCTCCTTTCCCTTGTTTTATTTTTCTGTAGCACTTATCATCTTCTAAAATAAATATACTTATTTTTATGTTTATTGTCTACCTCACTTTACTAGAACCTGTGTTCCTCAAGAATGGGAATTTTTGCCTTAAAAAAAGAAAAAAAATCACACATTATATCAGATATTTCTTGGCATCTCAATAGTTTCTGGCATATAGCATACACTAAATGGGTATTTATTGCATGAATGAATAGATTTGGCATCTTTCTTTTATCTTAGTAATATTCCTCAGGTGCTGGGTAATTCTGGATGTAAATTGTTCCAGCAGGGTGCCTGACAATCTTCAAGATTGGAATCACTATCTCCACTGTTTAATTCAATGAATGGCCTGGAAATCTTATATATATATATATATATATATATATATATATA
>RCUC01000021.1:0-26988 GCA_003697995.1 Taxidea taxus jeffersonii | reverse complement strand
TATTGTGCCTCAATAGAAAGATTCAACGATCCTCTGTGTTTGAGAAATATTACAGAACTGCACTATACATCTAGCACAAAAGAAATCGGTTTAAATTTGCTTATCTGAATTTGACAATACTTTTCATGGCAAACATTTACTTTTAAGAAATTGCAGTTTCAGGGATATAGTGTTGAGAGCTTTCCAATAAAGGTGAAGGTTTTCTCCAGGTTATACCAACATGCTTGATTCTCTTCTATCAACAGTATCATGATCCCAGATGTCAACATAGAGCACTGTTGCTCCAAATGGGTCACTAAGGAGATGGACTCTGAATTAAAAGAGCAGCTCTGGGGCATCTGGGTGGATCAGTCAGTTAAGCGTCTGCCTTTGGCTCAGGTCATGTTCCCAGGGTCCTGGGATCCAGCCCTGCATCAGGCTCCCCTACTTTTCCCCATCTCTCTGCCCTTCCTCCCTACTCATGTGTGTTCTCTCTCACACTCTCTCTCCAGTACATAATATCCTTTTTTTTTTTTTAAAAGTTCATTAAAGTGAAATCTTAAAACTTTGAATAACTGACTTATAGTTTACAGCACTGTTATCCAAAGCGGGCCTCTTTCAAAACTTCAAGGATTTCTTTTTTTTAAAAAAAGATCATTACCATTTACATAGCAAGAAATCTTTCCATTTACAGAGCAAGAATTTTTATGCCTTGGCTTCTAACCCAAGTAGTAATTCTGAGTAATTTTACACAGAATGTGCCTTATTCTGCTCTAAGATCATGATCTAGTTATAGAGATAGAGAAGTGATCTATGTCTCCATGATTCACTTGATATTAATACTAGCCTTTGATACATTTTCATTCTTAAATGCAGCAATTATCTCAAATTGATTATAGTTTTGATTAAAACTATAAATTTGATCTATAAATTTGATTTATAAATTTGATTAAAACTTAATCAAATTGATTAAGTCTTAGTTGACCCAAGTGTTGGTTTTCTTCAAGTTTTGAACTAAAGGGTATTATGCTTAGTGAAATAAGTCAATCGGAGAAAAACAACTATCATATGATCTCCTTGATATGAGGAAGTGGAGATGCAATGGGGGTGGGGGTTAAGGGGGTAGGAAAAGAAAAAATGAAACAAGATGGGATCAGGAGGGAGACAAACCAAAAGAGACTCTTAATGTCATAATACAAACTGAGGGGGGTGGGGGGGAGGAGGGTTGGGAGAGGGGGGTGGGGTTACATTATATGTTTAAATAAAAATAAAAATTAAAAAAATAATAAAAATGACATTTCTCCAGAACAAAAAAAAAATTCTTGCTATGTAAAGAACATGCTTCTCTTCTTACAAGTCTGTATATGTGCGTTCTTCCTGTTTTACTTCTTTACAGTCCATCAAAAATGTATTTGCAAAAAGTACACTCAAGAAAAAGAGAATTAAAAAATAAAAATAAAGTGAAATCTTAGACAATTAAGTCATTTCAAAATATTTTCATTCAGGGAATGCCCGAGCTCCTACCTATGAAAAATTGGCCCTATCTATGTCAACCAACAGTGCTTCTGTAAGGGTAGTGGTAGAAGGTAATCCATGTCAAAGAAATAACAAGTGGAATCGTGAGCGCGGTCCTCCACTACTCCATGTGCACAGCTACTACCCCCCTGAGGAGCTACACAATGCTAAGCAGGAACTACTCTATGAAATAGGAGACCCCAATGTGGCACATGGCAGGAAGAGTGGCTATGAGCACAAGTAGATGCCCCTGTAGGATATCATGACCTGATGCCCTTGCTCTCATCTTCAGAACCTTGGGGCCTGGAGTGCCCAGGGCCTGCAACCTGCTGCTTTCTCCTCCTACTGGCATTCACCCAAGTTACCCCACTGGGTCATGGTCTCCCACCCATTCCCAGCAGCACCCATTTCCTAAGCCCCTGCACAGCACCCAGCCTCCATCATCACCTCACTCCCCTCTAGGCCTTCAATCCTTTGTGGGCTCTGAGCCCACCACACACTCCCAAGCACTAATGGGAAGAGTCTCCTTCCAGGGTGGAAGGGTGGCTGGGAAACAGAACTCTGCCCTTTCTGTGAGCATCATCTTTCTCTAGTCCCTTGCCCTGCCTTTGGAGTTGTTTCCCTGGTGACAGGACTTGATGTATAGAATTCAGTATTTATTATTTATTGCATATATGAATAAATATGTAAATAAATGTTTTGTGGCTAAAAAAATTTATATATATGTTTTAAAAATTCAAATACTTTATAAATAAAGTTGACATACCTTATTTCTTGCTTCAATACTTGCATGGTATAAAATCAGCTTCTCTACTATTGACGTGTTCTCCCCAGCAACAGCATAGTGGAGGGCAGCATTGCCAAAGTTATCCGTAAGATGTGGATTAGCACCGTGTTGTAAAAGAATAGTTACACATGTCTCTTCCTGGCATTGTACAGCCTGTCAGGAGTATACCAAGAAACAGAGTGTAAATTCTGGGAATTTAAAGCAACCATGCCACAGTTTTCACCAATTAGTTACATTTAAATGCAATAAATTTCCATTCTAAGTAATTAAATCAAATCCTTCTCAGGCAGACACAGCTGCTACCACACACCTTCATTAGAGGAGTCCTACAGTCTCTATCACAGAGGTTAAGCTGGCATTTCCTCTCTACAAGAAGAGTCACCATGTCGGCATGGCCGATGGCACAGGCCAGATGGAGAGCAGTCCTATGAAAGTGAAAGAACGTTTTAGGAAATTATAGTGCACTATTTCAAAACATGCAATTAATTCATGTAATTGTAAATGTTAAATAGCACCTTATTCCTTTGACTCAAAAACAAAGATTTAGTTTTCTTTAGAAGAAAGTACAAAATTTATAAGTGATTATTTACCATACTAGTAAAAGAGCAGGCTATCTGACTAGGTAGAGCATGACCTCAGGATTCAGCTCAACCTGGGTTTAAATCCTACGTTAACTCTGTCACTTAATAGTTATCACTCAGCCTTATCCTCAATTTCCTCAACAACAAAATGGAGATAAAAATAGTTATCTTGTGTCCCCTGCCTTGCTCTGTTCGAAGGTCATGTGACTCTTGATCTCGAGGGTCATGAATTCAAGCCCCATGTTGGGTATATAGATTACTAAAAACTAAAAAAAAATAAAATAAAGAATAGTTATCTCACAAGACCTCGTCAGCATGCTTAAACAAGGATCTATGCAAAGTTTGTTACATATTATTATTATAACTATTACTATGGCTACTATTGTACAAAGAGAACACTCCAATTAGGTAAAGTCATCCAATTATGCCTATTTCTCAGATATGTTTTAAGGATTCACAAGAATACTATATTTCAATGATTCTAGGAGGCTCATTTTGTCACCTTTTAGTATCTCTGACATTGGAATGAGATTTATAATCCAAAATGTCTTACAACTATAATGGGCAGGATTTTTTAAGATTTCTTATTGGTATATAAAATGGTGGGGCATGACACAATCTATGGTGCCTTGCAGTAAATGAAATAATATATATATACAATTGTTCTACTGCAGTTCTAGTCACATGGTTGGCATTTAAATAAATTTTAGTTCCTGAGAACATTATGGGAAAAGAGGACTAAAATAACGAAGAATTCTTTTTTTTTTTTTTAAGATTTTATTTATTTGGGGATGCCTGGGTGGCTCAGTTGGTTAAGTGGCTGCCTTCAGCTCAGGTCATGATCCCAGCGTCCTGGGATCGAGTCCCACATCCGGCTCCTTGCTCGGCAGGGAGGCTGCTTCTCCCTCTGCCTCTGCCTGTGCTTGCTTGCTCTCTCTCCCTCTCTCTCTGTCAAATAAATAAAATCTTTAAAAAAAAGAGTTGTTTAAAAAAAAAAAAAGATTTTATTTATTTGTCAGAGAAAGAGCGGGAGCGAGCACAGGGAGACAGTGGCAGTCAGAGGCAGAGGGAGAAGCAGGCTCCCGGATGAGCAAGGAGCCTAAGGTGGGACTCCATCACAGGACACTGGGATCATGACCTGAGCCAAAGGCAGCCGCTTAACAAACTGAGCCACCCAGGCGTCCCCAAAGAATTCTTTTTAAGTAATTCTTCCCTCTGATTTTCAAGAAACTTTAAGCCAAAGGAAGATCAGGATTCAAATAAACAGGAACAGTTTTATTTTTATACATTATGTATTTTATATATATATTATATATTAAATAATACATATTTTATATCTTATATATAAAAACATGATATATTTACATATAATATATATTTTATATATACATATTATATATTAAATAATAAATGAAATTGTTTATTTTATTATTTAGATTTATAGATCATATGAAAATCAAGAATTACCAATTCTCAATATTAGCATTTAATACTATTATAAATAAATACATTGAAGATATTTCTCCACCACTTATGAATGATTCACCTTTTCCGACTAATATGAAATGTCACCTTATTTGGGTGTTTGGCATGTTCTACTCTGCCCCATTCATTCATCTGTCCTTTTAGCTATTAGTAACCGTGAAATTTGTGGAAATTTAAGATACATTTTGATATATGGAAGGGCAAATCTGTCTACTATATGAAAATAGAACTTTTTATTTTAATTCCAGTTAACATGCAGTGTTATATTACTTTCAGGTGTACACTATAGTGATTCCAAAAATTTTCTTAATGTCATCACAATGATAAAAGAGAGCAGGTGGAACCCAAAATTCTTAAAACCATGATGATTTTATTTGCTTTATGGAATGTCGATAAATATAGGAAGAGTACACATTTTGAGAAACACGTCTTCCTAATCACGAACAGAACCATCTTCCCAATTCAAAATTTCCTTCGAAAGCCAGTCAGTAAATAACATACATACAAAGTGGACACAGATATAAATTATATATTGGATTGTATCGAAAGAATTCTTAGCCCAGAAGTTGATCTATTATGGGAATAGACCTTTTTTATAACATTATCGTATAAAAAGATGTCCATTAAAAATAAAATACTGGGGGCGCCTGGGTGGCTCAGTCGTTCAGCATCTGCCTAGGGTTCAGGTCCTGATGTCAGGGTCCTAAGATCGAGACCCACATGGGGCTCCCTGCTGGGGGGCGCTGCTTCCCCCTCTCCCACTCCCTCTGCTGTGTTCCCTCTCTCTGTCTCTCTCTCTGTCAAATAAATAAATAAAATCTTAAAAAATAAAATACTGTATATACTTAATTTCTTTTCTATCACTATTGAAATGTGGTTAGATCCCGTCAAAGCTGTCTGTGAAGTGATCTATACGGGGACTGATGAGTGGGTCCAAAGGCAGCTGAGGATTTTGTTTTGTTGCGCAGACAGTCGGCCTGGGCGCTAGACCCCACGCTGCCCGGCCTCGGGAGGGAAGACCGCCAGGCGCCCTCGGTGACAGGAGGGCTCGGCTCCACAGGCTGAGCCCGGGAAGGTGCGCATTTCTCCCGGTCCGCCCCCCTCCTCCCCGCCGTCTGGGCTGCCGGCTCCCAAGTCCCCATTACCGGTTCTTCTTGTCTCTTTTATTCACGTCTTTCCCAAGCAGTAGCAACCGCTGCATTTTCGCTACGTTGCCCATGACGGCAGCTTTGTGGATCTTTTTGAGATCTTTCACGCGGACGTTATACCCCCGCTGGGACTTGTTGACTTCTTCATTCCCGTCAGTCGGGGTCCCCAACCCATTCATCACCTCGGTGGGAAAAGTCGGGGATGAACGCCCCTTCCCAGTCCCAAAACCAAAAAACTTCTTCATCGCAAAGCCTAGAGGCTTCACCAACACTTCACCTTCCGCTCGGCTTTTCGCCGCCTCTAGACACCAGCACTACCGCGAGAGATAAGCCCAACCGACCTCGCCACTACATAACCGTCGCAAAGCTAGAGGTTTGGAATCTTGGAGCACCTAACAACCGTAACCAGGCTGTGACGCCAAGCACAAATGCGCTTGCGCACCTCTGAAACCGCCGTCGCTGAGACTGCGCCTGCGCCTGCGCCTGCGCATAAAGGGCCGGCGACTCAAGGTGCCCAAAGCGCATGTGCAAGGCCCAAGCCTCTAATATCTCAGTGATTGATTGCTTGTGAGGCGGGGAGGGTTCCCTTCAAACGGTAGTGGGAGTTGGCTGAGCGTTTCTTAGTATCTGCAGAAGTTAGAGTCGCCGGTGTGGAAAAGCAGTCCTTATATACTACTGGGGCTAGATGCGCGAAACTTCAGGATGCTGAATGCCTCCTCCCCCAGAAGATTCCCCTAAAACAGGCTCTTCCTCAGTTTCTTCCTCTTCTATATCCCTCCGGGTCCCAGCCGGTCTCCATGGAATTGAGCAGATGCAGCAATAAAAAGTCGTTTTCAGGGGCGCATGGATGCCTGGGTGGCTCAGTTCTTTGGGCTCCTGCCTTCCCTGGGGCATGATCCTGGGGCCCGGGAGTCGAACCCCAGGTCGGGCTCCTAGCTCAGCGCGGAGCGGGCTTCCCTCTTTCTTTTCTTTTCTTTCTTTTTTTTTTTTTTTTTTCCGTTCTCTCTCTGTCTCTTTCTCTCTCTCTCCCCCTCTCTGTTGGTCAAAAAAATAAAATAGTTTTTTTTTAAAAACCTATTTTCATGGTCAGAGACTTTGGCAGTGTGTATCATCAAGTGCAAACTTATGAGGGGAAAACTAGGCACGGTCTCCAGACGAAAACGCATTTCTGCCTGCCTCTTTTCTTTATGTTTTTTTTGTTTTGTTTTTTATTTGTCAGAGAGAGAGAGAGCACAGGCAGACAGAGTGGTAGGTAGAGGCAGAGGGAGAAGCAGGCTCCCTGGGGAGCCCGATGTGGGACTCAATCCCAGGACGCCGGGATCATGACCTGAGCCGAAGGCAGCCGCTTAACCAACTGAGCCACTCAGGCGTCCCTCTGCCTGCCTCTTAATCCTCCCATTCGGCCGAGCCTTATACTTACATTTTCTTTACTTTTATTTTTTGCTGTTATTTCCCAATTAAATCTTTGAGCTTTATTTTGGAGCATGGTGCAACATTTAAGCTTTGTTCTGTTTTGTTTCTTAGAGAGAGAGTGGGTGGGGGAGACCATGGGGAGAAGGAGCTATGGGAGAGGGAGAGAGGAGACTCTTAAACAGGCTCCACCCCAAGCACAGAGGCGCTGGGATAGATTTCAGGACCCTGATTTCATAACCTGAGCTGAAATGAAGAATCAGACGCTTAACACACTGAGTCACACAGGTGCCCCAACATTTAAGAACTTAAAAAAAAAAACACCTAGTTATTTGCTTGTCATAATTAATCCATCTTTTCTCACCTAGTTTAAAATACCATTTCATCTTAATTAAATTCTCAAGTATATATATTTTTTTCCTGTTTCTAGGTTTTATATTCTGTTCAATACTGGTAGTCTTCTTGTATCCGTACTGGACTATTTTTAACCTCTTTATAAAATATGCTTTAATATCCACTACAGGTCCATCCCAGGGTCCTGGGATCAAGCCCGGGGGGGGGGGGGGCAGAGGTGTGCAGAGGGCGTTGGAAATGCCAATTACAGCTCCATTGTAGTACATCTTTTAAAATCTGACATAAAAAGATCAACATTCTAAAGACTGATTTTGCAGGATGCAGGTTCCTCAAGATGTTAAAAATAACGACCCAATGACCCAGCAATTGCACTACTGGGTATTTACCCCTAAGATACAGATGTAGTGAGTAGAAGGGGCACATGCATTCTAATGTTCGTAACAGCAATATCCACAATAGCCAAACTGGAAGGAGCCGAGATGCCCTTCAAGAGATGAATGGATAAAGAAGATGTGGTACAATGGAATATTACTCAGCCATCAGAAAGGATTTGCATCCACATGGATGGAACCGGAGGGGGTTATGCTAAGTGAAATAAGTGAAGCAGAGAAAGACAAATAGCACATGGTTTCACTTATATGTCAAACATAAGGAATAGCACAGAGGACCAAAGGGAAAGGAAGGGAAAACTGAAGGAGGAGAAATCAGAGAGGGAGACAAACTGTGAGAGACTATGGGCTCCAGGGACAAACTCAGGGTTTCAGAGAGGAGCGGGGTGGGGGGATGGGGTGACTGGGTGATGGGTATCACGGAGGGCACGTGTTGTGATGAGCACTGGGTGTTATACGCAACTAATCAATCACTGAACACTAAATCAAAAACTAATGATGTACTACACATAGCCAACTGAACCTAATAAAAAATAGACTGGTTGTGGTAGGCATAAACATTGGTATATTCCCTATGAAGGGCAATTTGGAAATATTTGTCTACATGAAACGGAATGGGCTCAGTGTCTAAAATAATAATTATTAATCCTTTCTCCTACATAATGATTTTAGGAAATTGCAGGTCACTCTAGACATCACCCAAGGGATGAAGTATAACTTCACATTGTAAAGAGGAAATCTTTAAATCTGAGCTTTATTCACCTGTTCTTCCTCTGTCCCACTCTCTAAGTCCACCCTCTCTAGTTTTTAAAATGATGTCGGGTATCTCCCAGCACTACAAACAAATACATGAAAGATTCATGAAACTCTGTCCCCTTAGGTTGAATTTTAAGAGACTTTCATTAATAATAAATTTATGTTAAGACACTTAATTTAGAACATGAATGGCATCAACTTGCTGACCAAAAGATAAAGCACATCTTATATGAAATCCAGAATACCTTAAAGAATTTCTTATGCTAGATGTCTTCTTCTTTTTGACAGGTCCTTCTGCGTATCAGATACATTATAAACCTGGCACACAATCTGACCTTGCATTTTTTACCTTCTAAAAAAGAAGATAAGATGTTCCTCTACAAGAAGACATTTCGGTCACATAAAGGGTATCTCCTGTTTCTGTTCTACTCACTAGGATATTTTCAGGAATGAAAGTCACATTATAGTCTCTATAGCATTATTTAACTTTCTATGGAGAATCTGAACTTTCTATCCCAGTGCTCTGCCTGAGGCTAAGGGAAATGAAAAGAATTAACCTACTGAATGCCTAGTACTGTTTCATTCACAGAAAATGTTATTAGCTGACTACCTATGCAGTGCCTCAATTAGTCCTAGAGATACAAATATGTTCAAGACTCCTTCCTAGAACTCACCATCAGGTGGCAGGAAGTCGACACAGAATAAATTCGAGGACAGGTTTATGCTGAAGTATACATGCTTTGGAGCAACAGAGAAGAGAGGGACATACAGCCTTAACAGAATGGCTGGAGAGAAAGACTAAGAAATCAACAGCATCTAGATGACAGGAAAATGGGGAGAAGCTGAAAGACCCAAAGAAATAACCTCAGAGTTTACCAATATTAAAAAGCAAAGAAGTATGCCACAAGATAATTCCTGAATTTTTAAAATAATCACAGAAATGTTAACAGAATGAAGGGGGCAATAAGAGCTGTGACCAACTAAAAGCAATCATCAGAAAGGATTTCTCTTGCCTTATTACTTTAGCAATAATAAAAACAGATAGGGGCGCCTGGGTGGCTCAGAGGGTTAAGCCTCTGCCTTCGGCTCAGGTTACAATCTCAGGGTCCTGGGATTGAGCCCCACATTGGGCTCTCTGCTCAGCAGGAAGCCTGCTTCACCCACCTCGCCCTGCCTGCCTGCTTGTGATCTCTCCCTCTCTCTGTCAAATAAATAAAATCTTAAAGAAAAAATAAATAAAAATAAAAAGATAATTCTCCTACATTCCTGGATTAGCTTTTTCAGTATTAACAGTATTAATTCTGATAACAATTATGGAAAGATAACAGAACAAAATTTCATACCAATTTTAAGGGGAAAGAATATGAAGCTGTAATATAGTACAATAAAAAATCATATTAAAAATACCAAAACAATAAAGCTTTGTTTAAAAAGTTAATGGTGACATCTATTCATATATATATCCCATATTTAATTGTGACAAAACTATTTCAGGTTTTGAAAAATCACATGAATGGAATTATAGCACCAAAAAAAAAAGGCCCAAACATCTTTTTTTTTTACGTTTACTTATTTTTTTCTAAGTAATCCCCACATCCAATTTGGGGCCCAAACTCACAACCCCAAATTCAGGAGTCACACTCTCCCGACTCAGCCAGCGAAGCACCCCAAAAATCTTAATATACGTAACCACTATTTTTTTAAAAGATTTTATTTTTTTATTTGACAGAGATCACAAGTAGGCAGAGAGGCAGGCAGAGAGAGAGGAGGAAGCAGGCTCCCTACGGAGCAGACAGCCCTATGCGGGGCTCCACCCCAGGACCCTGAGACCATGACCCTAGACCAGGGCAGAGGCCCAACCCACTGAGCCACCCAGGCACCCCTGGGCAGTTATTTTAATGCTGACTTCCTCTCCCAGGCACTTCAGGACCCATGGCTGCTCGCCCCAGGAAATCCCTTGACCTGAGTGAATGCAATCCATTCTGTTGGCCTTTCTTTCTTCTTAACTCTCAAGGAATCCAGAGATCCATTTTGGATTGCCTTCTTCTGAGGCCTCCCTGTACCTCTAAGCAACCCTTTTGTACGGTATCTAAAGTGGATTCCCCCACAAGGGCCCACTCTCCACACCTGACAAACATCTGGTCCTTCATACGCACTCAAGCACTTTTTGTCAGACCAGATGCTGAAGGTGCAGAACAGCCGCAACTACCATTAGACTCTCCCTTCACTAGCCAAAGTGCCTCACCAGTCCTGCCAGGTTCCAGGTTTCCCGAATATAAGCCAAACGTTTATACTTCCAGAACTGCAAGAGATTCCTATCAAGCTCTCCCAACTAGGTTTCATGAGAAATAAGTACCTTCTCACCCTCCTACTTTGGGAGCTTTGTAATTAGCTTTCTTTCCCATTCAATCAATGCATTCTCAGACTCATAACAGATTACCAACCCATTACATTACTATATGATGCAAGACCGAAAACAACATACCATTTATATATAACCAAATTAAGTCCATGCTCTATATGGGGTGGGGATCCACATTCTTGCCTAAAACAACGGGGATTCACCTGTGACAGAATGGGGGCAGGAGAGAATTTGCACAGAAATAAAGTCCTTAGTTCCAGTATATCGACTCCCAATTCTTATGTCTACAACTAGATGTTATTGTTTTCAATGGAAAGATCAAGTCTACATTCCAACAAATTTTGTTAAAATACTACGTACTTAAACTATGAAATACACTCATAACCGGCTGGACTGAAGTAACTCAGTATTTACTTTAAAATGAATATAAATAAACACAAAGAATATCTAAAAATAAAACATGTATCCATTACCAAAAGTAATGAACTTAATAGATAAAGGTTACATGTCAAACTCTGGCATTCTGGGAGCCTTGAATGGATACTTCTGGAAAGTTTACCAGTCCTCTCTAGGTCTATTCTCATTAAACTGCTTTGGTTGGAGTACGATTCAAAGTAAGAGAGGGAAATTCGCTTTCAGTACGATGAGGTGAGGAGGCTGACAAATCATCCCCCTTTTAAAAAAGCAGCTATAAATCTGGATAAAATTATTTTGAGGACTCTGAAGACCTACAAAAAACTAAGAAGTGTTTATTCATGAAAATCACTGAAGTTTGGTTAGAGCTGTGTGAGTCTGTGCTGTGCTCTCACTTCCTATGCCAGAACTTGTCACTTAGAGAAGGGACTTGCTTGACGTGAGGCAGAGTAAGTCAAAGAGGTGGCCTCCATGCTAAGCACACAGAGTTCTCTAGCCTTAGGTTGCAATGCTGTTTGGGAGAAACAAGATAAGAGTAGCAAGGTATTTAACTGTAAGCTCTGAGAGGTCAGAGAGCCATCTGGATGTGATAAGCACTCCACATAAACTCCAGATTTACCCAGGGCATGCAGAGTAGAAACTGAAGCTGGTTCAAGCCACCCACATACCCATGGTTGCCAAGGCATGTGCATACACGCAAAGAAGCAAAAAGCTTGTTAGAAAGCAAAAACCAGGCAGCCTTGAAAATAACCCAAATGTTGAATGGACTTATAAGCCCACACAGATCCATCAGGAGAGGAGAAAGCATGAATAATGGGGTCTGCACACAACATCTGCCCAATTTTGGCTAAATGTTAAAGGATGCAGGCACAGCGGCAACACTTAGGAAGCAAGATCTAAAAATTTAAGAAATGAACAGAGACATCAATGGCTGCACACTGCAGTAGAGACAGACTTCATAAATTTACTGGAGGCAAGTTACTAAACAAAACAAGACAACCCCCTGGGGAGGAAATCAGAACCCCTAATTGCTACATTACCTGATATTCAACAAGATTATAAAACAAAGAGACAAGAAAGCTGACCCTTACCACGAAAAGGATTAAGGAGAAACCATCTGAGTATTTCCAGATGGTAGATTCAGCAAAGGTTTAAAAGCAGCTATATGGACATGGCCAAAGACTAATGTAAATAGTGTTGAAAACCATGATGAAAATGACCCAACACATGAAGAGTCTCAATAAAAAGATACAAAGTAAATTAAACAATTGAATGGAAACTTACAGCTGAAAAATACAGTACCTGAAATGGAAAATTCAACTGATTTGAGATGACAGAAGAATTAGTGAACTTGAAGAATCAATAGAAATTATTCAATCTCAAGTAGAGAGGGAGAAAAAAAAACAATGAAGAAAATGAACAAAGCCTGAGGCCAGATCAACGATAAGTGTACCAACACATATGTAAGGAGACCCCAGGAAGGAAGACAGAAAAGGATCAATAAATATATTTGAAGAAGTAATTGCCAGAAATTGCTTAAATTTGATAAAAACCTAATCTCCAGATC
Source organism: Taxidea taxus jeffersonii (assembly GCA_003697995.1). Lineage (NCBI taxonomy): Eukaryota > Metazoa > Chordata > Mammalia > Carnivora > Mustelidae > Taxidea > Taxidea taxus. Next base: position 14,241 of record RCUC01000021.1, on the reverse strand, counting down.
CATGAAGCCCAATAAATCCTAACTAGGAAATAGACAAGGACATCCACATCATTGTGGTCAAACTGCTAAAAGATGAGGATAAGCAAACAAAAACAAAACCTTGAAATCTGCAAGGAAAAAAACCAACCTATCACAAAAGGAGACCAATATTATGATTAACAAATAACTTCTTACAAAAAAATAATGGAAGCTAGAAGTCTATGGGATAACATAATCAAAATGAAAAAAAATGGAAGCTAGGAGTCTATGGGATAACATAATCTAAATGATTAAAGAAAAAATAGGCAACCATGTATTCCATATCCAACAACATGATTCTTAAAAATACAAAGGCAAAAATAAATGACATTCCCAGAGAAAGACTGTGGAAGTAAGATTATATAAAGCACTAGTTATGTCACTATATTGTAAAGTTGCTGTAACATGCATGGAATAACATATGACACTAGGAGCACAGAGAAGAAATGAGACATACTGAAACAAAGCTCCTACATTTGACCAAATTAGAGTAGACTGATAAGATGCACACAGTCATACCTAGATCAATCACTAAGATATAACTCAAAAAAGGAGGAACAGAAGGATCTCTTGAGATATGAGAAAAACAGGAAACAAAAAGCAAAATAGGAGGTGTAGAAACAAGTACATCAAAACTAAATCTGAATTAACGAAACACTCCACTCAACAGAGATTGTCATTGGATTAAAAAACAAAGCAAGATTGATAAAGAACTTGTGTTCAGAATATATGATCTCTTACACCACATAATAAGACAACCCAAAAGTGATGGTGAGGGTGCTCTGAATGGACGTTTCTCCAAAGAAAATAAACATGTGGCCAATAAAACAGGAGAGGATATCACTAGTGAGGATAAACGTATGTTAATCCATTAGATATTATTTCATTCACACCAGAATGACTTTATCAAAAAGACTCTAAGAATATACTGTAGAAGTTACAGAGAATGATGTATTTCATCAGGTCCGTAAAAAGGTAAACAGAAACTTACCATATGACCCAGCAATTTCAACCCAGAAGTCTATCTAGGAAAAATAAAAACATGCATCCACACAAAGACATGTATACACAGAGGGAGAAGGAAGGAAGGAGAGAGGGACAGGGAAGGATGAAAGAGGAGAGAAAGGGGAAAGGGAAGTAGGCAATTAAAAATGGGATAATGAATCTGGACCAAGGGTATACGGGAGTTCCTTGTATTATTCAAGTAACATTTCTGTAAGTTTGAAATTAGATCAAAATTTAAAACTACAAATAAAAGGAGACAAGATACTGTATAGCAAACTCCCTCTATCAAATTCTTCAATGAAGACCATATACAGCTTAAAAGTTATTAGAAAAATGTACGTAATTTTAATAAAATCGCTTCAAGAATATAATTTGGTTGTAAAGCCAATACAATGAGCTCTAAAATAATTCACTATTCAGTTAAATAAAGTCATCTGTAAATCCTGTAACACCATGTTCATATTCACAAAATCTGAATGAAAAGCACACATGACTTTCCAAAACCAGGAGGGTAATTCAAAGTTCACTTTGAAAGGACTGAGATTTGGGGTTAACCTTTCTTTTAATACCAAGCATAATTATATAGTTATTCAGATTTTGAAGTGACTCACTTTTTATTTAACAAAATATTTGCTGCTCTGAAATAAATTTCATTAGTAAGAATTATAATGTTTTAAAAAAAAGACCATGAAAATGCAAGCTGCATTTCCAAAACGCTGTAATCATTTAAATTCTGATTAAATATGTACATTTACAATTCTCTCTTAGACAGACAAAAACAGAACTATTTTATATATGGACAATCTGGAGCATAATAATTAAGTGAATCTTAATGAAGTTTCCACTGAGCTATATAGAAATATGCTTAATGAAGTTTCCACTGAGCTATATAGAAATATCTTCACTTGAGCCAAATGGCAGCATTTCTTCATCAAAGATAAATGGTACTATCTAAAAACAAAGATAATCCTTTGATAATTTTACGTAGCCAAGTAAAAGTACTTCCCAAGAGCTAAAGGCACAATTTTTATTCACATCTAGTAGAGGAACCAACCATAGAATCATTACTTATTTTCAACTGAATAACTGATTAACATTTCTCAAACAAGCTGTTTCCAATCCTAATAGTTCTTTATTTTCTTTAACATATTTGCTATGGGTTGATAATTTGCCATAGGTGTCATGATGACAATAACCAGAATTAGATTAAATGTGACAAAAGACAGACAAAGTGTTTCACACTCTTGAGTGATACCAAGGCAAGAATGGGAGAAAAGCATTGCAAAAGGAGACTACCGAAATGCTACTTATATATTCCTACAGCAAAACCAGCAATGCAGGCGCCTGGGTGGCTTAGAAGGTTAAAACCTCTGCCTTTGGCTCAGGTCATGATCTCAGGGTCCTGGGATTGAGTCCTGCATTGGGCTCCCTTCTCAGCGGGGAGCCCGCTTCCTCCTCTGTCTCTCTACCTGCCTGTCTGCCTACTTGTATCTCAGTCTGTCAAATAAATTTTAAAAATCTTTAAAAACAACAACAACAACAATGCATCCATTTTAAGAGTTATCCTTTCACTTCCAATTTCTTTCCCTCAAGAACAATTTGAATCTCTTTGGCATCCAAAGTCTCATAGGTTAGTAAAGCTTCTGCTAGATTCTTATGCTTTTTTGCATGAGTCTTCAAGATATGTTTCGCTCATTCATATGAGTCCTGAAATGAAAAAGAGGAGGTATCTAAGAAGCAGAAAACTTAGTAGAAGCAAAATCCATAAATAAGAAAAAAATTGTATATACCTTTAAAAATGTGAACTATATTCATTTCTATTTATACAAGATAAAAGCATGAAGCTTTTTTAGAAAAATTAACATAGAATATATCATTTGCTCACAGGGCTCACCATAGCACATACCCTCCATGTCCATAACCCAGCCACCCCATCCCTTCCCCCACGTCCCCCCAGCAAACCTCAGTTTGTTTTGTGAGATTTAGAGTCTCTGAAGGCATGGAGCTTTTAAACACCCAGCATGGAGCCTACTTGATTGATTGATTGATAGATAAGACAAGCTTGGTTCTCAAAGATTAGTTTCATACTTGTAAATGTTCTATTTTTAACCTCAAAATGTATCACATGGATAAGTGAGGACTATTTAGGCAGCTATACTTAAAGATATATAAGTATATACATACTTATTTGCTTTTTAAATAAGGTCTCTGAACAAAGAAATCTATTTCTCTATTCAATATACATGCTAAAAAGGAAAGGCATGTTTGCTTGTTTCACCTTGTGAGATTTCACCAGTTTATTCACTGTAAATGGCCAGAAAAGATCTACTTTTCTATTCTCTTATTCGATAACAACTTAGCTGTCAGTCAGTGACAACTATACCACTGTCAAATGAGTTTACCAACACTAAGAAGCATACGTCATATAAAAATAACACAATTATTAAAAAAAAAACATCATTAGGGGCACCTGGGTGGCTCAGTGGGTTAAAGCCTCTGCCTTCGGCTCAGGTCATGATCCCAGGGTCCTGGGATCGAGCCCCACATTGGGCTCTCTGCTCAGCAGGGAACCTGCTTCCTCCTCTCTCTGCCTACTTCTCCATGATCTCTGTCTGTCAAATAAATAAAATCTTAAAAAAAAATAAACATCCTTAGACATTCTGAACAAAACTGTTATGGTCAAGTGAAATATCAAATCAAAGAGAACATATAAAGTATTATAAATATGTTATGGAATATTGAATCTATACTTTTAATGCCATTCGGATCAAAATTCCACCAGTATTTTCCAAAGAGCTGGAGCAAATAATCCTAAAATTTGTATGGAATCAGCAGAGACCCTGAATTGCTAAGGAAATGCTGAAAAAGAAAAACAAAACTGGAGGCATCACGTTACCTGATTTCAAGCATTACTACAAAGCTGTGATCACCAAGACAGCATGGTCCTGGCATAAAAACAGACACATAGACCAGTGGAACATAGTAGGGAGCCCAGATATAGATCCTCAACTTTGTGGACAAATAATCTTCAAAAAGCAGGAAAAAATATGCAGTGGAAAAAGGAGAGTCTCTTCAATAAATGGTGCTGGGAAAATTGGACAGCTATATGTAGAAGAATGAAACTCAACCATTCTCTTACACCTTACACAAAGATAAACTCAAAATGGGTAAAAGACCTCAACGTGAGACAGGAATCCATCAGAATCCTAGAGGAGAACATAGGCAGTAACCTCTTCGGTATCAGTCACAGCAACTTCTTTCAAGATATGTCTCCAAAGGAAAAGGAAACAAAAGTGAAAATGAACTTTTGGGACTTCATCAAGATCAAAAGCTTCTCTACAGCAAAGGAAACAGTCAACAAAACAAATTGGCAACTTATGGAATGGGAGAAGATATTTGCAAATGACAGTACAGACAAAAGGCTGATATCCAGAATCTATAAAGAACTTCTCAAACTCAACACACACAAACAGATAATCATGTCAAAAAATGGGCAGAAGACATGAACAGACACTTCTCCAATAAAGACATACAAATGGCTATCAGACACATGAAAAAAAGTTCATCATCACTGGCCATCAGGGAGATTCAAATCAAAACCACATTGAGATACCAACTTACACCAGTTAGAATGGCCAAAATTAGCAAGATTGGAAACAATGCGTGTTGGAGAGGATGTGGAGAAAGCGGAACCCTCTTACACTCTTGGTGGGAATGCAAGATGGTGCAACCACTTTGGAAAACAATGTGGATATTCTTTAAGAAATTAAAAATAGAACTTCCCTATGACCCTGCAATAGCACTACTGGATATTTACCCCAAAGATACAGATGTAGTGAAAAGAAGGGCCATCTGTACCCCAATGTTCATAGCAGCAATGGCCACGGTCGCAAAACTTTGGAAAGAACCAAGATGCCCTTCAACGGACGAATGTATAAGGAAGATGTGGTCCATATACACTATGGAGTATTATGGCTCCATCAGAAAGGAGAAATACCCAACTTTTGTATCAACATGGATGGGACTGGAAGAGATTATGCTGAGTGAAATAAATCAAGCAGAGAGAGTCAATTATCATATGGTTTCACTTATTTGTGGAGCATAACAAATAACACAGAGGACATGGGGAGATGCTGAGGAGAAGGGAGTTGAGGGAAATTGGAAGGGGAGTTGAACCATGAGAGATTATGGACTCTGAAAAACATTCTGAGGGTTTTGAAGGGGTGAGGGGTAGGAGGTTAGGGGAGCCAGGTGGTGGGATTTATGGAGGGCACGTATTGCTTGGAGCACTGGGCGTGGTGCATAAACAATGAATTATGTTATACTGAAAAGAAATTAAATAAAATTTTAAAAAAAGACTCCCTGTCCTGGGTGGAAAACAATTTACCAGGCTGATGGACATCAAAAGAAAGCTGAGGTGGCAATCCTTATATCAGATCAATTAGATTTTAAGCCAAAGACTATAATAAGAGATGAGGAAGGACACTGTATCATACTCAAAGGGTCTGTCCAACAAGGAGATCTAATAATTTTAAATATCTTTTCCCCTAACATGGGAGCAGCCAACTATATAAACCAATTAATAACAAAATCAAAGAAACACATCAACAATAATACAATAATAGTAGGGGACGTTAACACCCCCCTCACTGAAAAGGACAGATCATCCAAGCAAAAGATCAACAAGGAAATAAAGGCCTCAAATGACACACGGGACCAGATGGAAATCACAGATAGATTCAGAACATTCCATCCCAAAGCAACAGAATACACATTCTTCTATAGTGCACATGGAACATTCTCCAGAATAGATCACATCCTGGGTCATAAATCAGGCCTCAAATGGTATCAAAAGATTGGGATCATTCCCTGCATATTTTCAGACCACAATGCTCTGAAGCTAGAACTCAGTCACAAGAGGAAACTTGAAAAGAACCCAAATACATGGAGACTAAACAGCATCCTTCTAAAGAATAAATGGGTCAACCAGGAAATTAAAGAAGAATTGAAAAAATTCAAGGAAACAAATGATAATGAAAACACAATGGTTCAAAATCTGTAGGACACAGCAAAGGCAGTCCTGAGAGGAAAATATATAGCGATACAAGCCTATCTCAAGAAACAGGAAAGGTCTCAAATACACAACCTAACCCTACACCTAAGGAGCTCGAGATAGAACAACAAAGAAAGCCTAAACCCAGCAGGAGAAGAGAAATAATAAAGATCAAAGCAGAAATCAATGAAATAGAAACCAAAAAAACAATAGAACAAATCAATGAAACTAGGTGCTGGTTCCTTGAAAGAATTAATAAGATTGATAAACCCCTGGCCAGACTTATCAAAAAAAAAAAAAAAAAGAGAGAGAAAGGACCCAAATAAATAAAATCGTGAATGAAAGAGGAGAGATCACAACCAACACCAAAGAAATACAAGCAATCATAAGAACATATTATGAGCAACTCTATGCCAACAAATTTGACAATCTGGAAGAAATGGATGCTTTCCTAGAGACATATAAACTGCCAAAACTGAACCAGGAAGAAATAGAAAACCTGAATAGGCCCGTAACCAGTAAGGAGATTGAAACAGTCATCAAAAATCTCCAAACAAACAAAAGCCCAGGGCCAGATGGCTTCCCAGGGGAATTCTACCAAACATTTGAAGAAGAATTAATTCCTATTCTCCTGAAACTGTTCCAAAAAATAGAAATGGAAGGGAAACTTCCAAACTCATTTTATGAGGCCAGCATCACCTTGATCCCCAAACCAGACAATGATCCCAACAAAAAAGAGAATTACAGACCAATATCCTTGATGAATACAGATGCGAAAATTCTCACCAAAATACTAGCCAATAGGATCCAACAGTACATTAAAAGGATTATTCACCACGACCAAGTGGGATTTATTCCAGGGCAGCAAGGTTAGTTCAATATCCGCAAATCAATCAATGTGATACAATACATTAACAAAAGAAAGAACAAGAACCATATGATACTCTTGGGGCGCCTGGGTGGCTCAGTGGGTTAAAGCCACTGCCTTCGGCTTGGGTAATGATCCCAGGGTCGTGGGATTGAGCCCCGCATCGGGCTCTCTGCTCTGCGGACAGTCTTCTTCCTCCTCTCTCTCTGCCTGCCTCTCTGCCTACTTGTGATCTCTGTCTATCAAATAAATAAATAAAATCTTAAAAAAAAAAAGAACCATATGATACTCTAAATAGATGCTGAAAAAGCATTTGACAAAGTACAGCATCCCTTCCTAATCAAAACTCTTCAGAGTGTAGGGATAGAGGGCACATACCTCAATATTATCAAAGCCATCTATGAAAAACCCGCCGCAAATATCATTCTCAATGGAGAAAAACTGAGAGCTTTTCCGCTAAGGTCAGGAACATGGCATGGATGTCCGTTATCACCACTGTTATTCAACACAGTACTAGAAGTCCTAGCCTCAGCAATCAGACAACAAAAAGAAATTAAAGGCATCCAAATCAGCAAGGAAGAAGTCAAACTATCACTCTTTGCAGATGATATGATACTATATGTGGAAAACCCAAAAGGCTCCACTCCAAAACTGCTAGAGCTTGTACAGGAATTCAGTAAAGTGTCAGGATATAAAATCAATGCACAGAAATCAGTTGCATTTCTTTACACCAACAACAAGACAGAAGAAAGAGAAATTAAGGAGTCAATCCCATTTACAATTACACCCAAAACCATAAGATACCTAGGAATAAACCTAACCAAAGAGGCAAGGAATCTATACTCAGAGAACTATAAAGTACACATGAAAGAAACTGAGGAAGACACAAAGAAATGGAAAAATGTTCCATGCTCATGTATTGGAAGAACAAATATTGTGAAAATGTTTATGCTACCTAAAGCAGTCTACACATTTAATGCAATCCCTATCAAAATCCCATCCATTTTTCAAAGAAATGGAATATATAATCCTAAAATTTATATGGAACCAGAAAAGACCTCAAATAACCAAGGGAATATTGAAAAAGAAAGCCAAAGTTGGTGGCGTCACAATTCCGGACTTCAAGCTCTATTACAAAGCTGTCATCATCAAGACAGTATGGTATATGGTACTGGCACAAAAACAGACACATAGATCGATGGAACAGAATAGAGAGCCCAGAAATAGATCCTCAAGTCTATGGTCAACTAATCTTCAACAAAGCAGGAAAGAATGTTCAATGGAAAAAAGACAGCCTCTTCAACAAATGGTGTTGGGAAAATTAGACGGCCGTGTGCAGAAAAATGAAGCTGGACTATGTCCTTACACCACACACGAAAATAGACTCAAAATGGATGAAGGACCTCAATGTGAGAAAGGAATCCATCAAAATCCCTGAGGAGAACACAGGCAGCAACCTCTTCTACCTCAGCTGCAGCAACTTCTTCCTAGGAACATCGCCAAAGGCAAGGGAAGCAAGGGCAAAAATGAACTATTGGGACTTCATCAAGATCAAAAGCTTTTGCACAGCAAAGGAAACAGATAAAAAAACCAAAGACCACTGACAGAATGGGAGAAGATATTTGCAAACGACATATCAGATAAAGGGCTAGTATTCAAAATTTATAAAGAACTTATCAAGCTCAACACCCAAAGAACAAATAATCCAATCAAGAAATGGGCAGAGAACATGAACAGACATTTCTGCAAAGAAGACATCCAGATGGCCAACAGACACATGAAAAAGTGCTCCACATCACTCCGCATCAGGGAAATACAAATCAAAACCACAATGAGATACCACCTCATAGCAGTCAGAATGGCTAAAATTAACAAGTCAGGAAAAGACAGATGCTGGCGAGGATGCAGAGAAAGGGGAACCCTCCTACACTGTTGGTGGGAATGCAAGCTGGTATAACCACTCTGGAAAACAGCATGGAGGTTCCTCAAAAAGTTGAAAATAGGGCTACCTTATGACCCAGCAATTGCACTACTGGGTATTTACCCTAAAGATACAAACCTAGTGATCCGAAGGGGCACATGCACCCAAATGTTTATAGCAGCAATGTCCACAATAGCCAAACTATGGAAAGAACCTAGATGTCCATCAACAGATAATGGCTAAAGAAGATGTGGTATATATATACAATGGACTACTATGCAGCCATCAAAAGAAATGAAATCTTGCCATTTGTGATGACGTGGATGGCACTAGGGGGTATTATGCTTAGTGAAATATGTCAATCGGAGAAAGACAACTATCATATGATCTCCCTGATATGAAGGAGTGGAGATGCAACATGGGAGGTTTGGGGAGTAGGAAAAGAATAAATGAAACAAGATGGGATCAGGAGGGAGACAAACCACAAGAGACTCTTAATGTCACAAAACAAACTGAGGGTTTCCAAGGGGGTGGGGTCTAGGGAGAGAGTGTTGTGTTTATGGACATTGGGGAGGGTATGTGCTATGGTGAGTGCTGTGAAGTGTGTAAACCTGGTGATTCACAAACCTGTACCGCTGGGGCTAATAATACATTATGTGTTTATTTAAAAAAAAAAAGACTCCCTGTCCCCTCTGCCTTTGCCCCTACCCCATGCTCTCTCTCTAAAATAAATAAATCTTTTTTTAAAAGTCTGAAGAGAGAAACAGACAAAACCATAAGAGTGGAAGATTTTAATACCCTATTTTCAATAGTAGATAAACCATCCAGACAGAAAATCAACAAATGAATAAATGTTGTGGTAAAATTGGCAATAATAAATATCAGAGCAGAAATAAATAAAACAGAGACCAGAAAAATAATATAGAAGATTAACAAAACTAAACGAGCGGTGCCTGGGTGGCTCAGTGGGTTAAGCCTCTGCCTTCTGCTCATATCATGATCCCAATGTCCTGGGATCGAGCACTACATCAGGCTCTCTGCTCAGCAGGGACCCTGTTCCAACCACCCCCCCCCAGCTCTCTGCCTGCCTCTCTGCCTGCTTGTGATCTCTCTCTGTCAAATAAATAAAAATAAAAATAAAGAAACTAAACAAAACTTTGTCTGCACTAAGACTCAAATAAATAAAATCAGAAATGATTTTCCATTTCTACCTGATTCAGTTTTGGAAGAATTACATGTTCCTCGGATTTTATCCATTTCTTCTAGGTTGTCCAATTTGTTGGCATATAATTTTTCACAGTATTCTCTTATAATACTTTGTATTTCTGTGGTATCAGCTCTTACTTCTCCTCTTCCATTTATGTTATTGTTTATTTGGGTCCTTTGTCTTTTTTTCCTTGGTCACAAAATACCTCAAATAGACATAGCAGTCTTGAGAAAGAAAAACAAAGCTGGAGATATCACAATTCCAGATTTCCAAAATCAAAACATTATGGTACTATCACAAAAATAGACTCACAGGGGTGCATGGGTGGCTCAGTGGGTTAAGCCTCTGCCTTTGGCTCGGGTCATGATCTCAGGATCCTGGGATCGAGTCCCGCATCAGGCTCTCTGCTCTTCAGGAAGCCTGCTTCCTCCTCCTCCTCTCTCTCTCTTCTCTCTCTCTCTCTCTCTGCATGCTTCTCTACTTGTGATCTCTCTGTCAAATAAATAAAATTTTTAAAAAACTTTATAAAACAATGTTTCTTGGTTTGTCTTTCTCTCTGTTTAAAAAAAAAAAGACTCACAGATCAGTGGAAGAGAGCTCAGAAATAGACCTATACTTATTAGATCAATTAACCTATGACAAAGGAGGCAAGACTACAAAATGGGGGAAAGACAGTCTCTTTAATAAATAGTATGGGAAAACAGGACAGTTATATAAAAGAATAAAAATGGACCACTTTCTAAATCCATACACAAAAATAAACTCAGAATGGTTTAAAGACCTAGATATGAGACCTGAAACCATAAAAATCCTAGAAAAGAACACAAGTAGTAATTTCTCTGATATCAGTCATATCAACTTTTTTTTAGATATGCTTTAGGTATGTTCCCTAGGGCAAGGGGAACAAAAGCAGAAATAAACTATTGGGACTACATCAAAATAAAGAGCTTCTGCACAGCAAAGTAAACCATAAACAAAACAAAAAGACAACCTACAGAATAGGAGAAGATATTTCCAAGAGACATGTCCAATAAAGGGTTAATATCTAAAATACATAAAGAACTTCTATAACTCAACACTTAAAAAAATTTCCAGTTTAAAAATGGGCAAAAGACCTGAAAAGGAGTTTTTCAAAGAAGACATACAGATGACCAAAGACCATGAAAAGATGCTCAACATCACTGATCATCAAGGAAATGCAAATCAAAATGACAATGACATATTATCCTATACTTATCAGAATTGCTACAATCAAAAACACAAGAAATAACAACTGTTGGCAAGAATGTGAAGAAAAAGGAATTCTTGTGTAGTGTTGCTGAGAGTGCATATTGGTACAGACACTGTGGAAAACAATATGGAGGTTCCACAAAAAATTAAAAATAAAAATACCATATGACCCAATAATTCCCCTACTATTTACCCAAGAAAATGAAAATGCTAATTATGAAAAGACATATGCATCCCTATATTTATTGCAGCACTATTGACAATAGCCAAGATATGAAAGCAACCTAAATTTCTATCAATAGACAAATGGATAAGGAATAAGTAGAAAATGGAACAAACTGAGGTTTTTAGAAAAGAGGGGGGGGTGGGGGGATAGTGATGGGTATTTAGGAGGACACTGGGTGTTATACACAAAAAATCAATCATGGAACACTACATCAAAAACTAATAATGTACTGTATGATGACTAACACAATATAATAGAAAGGATGGAAGGAAAGGAGGAAGGGAGGAAGGAAGGAAGGAAGGAAGGAAGAAAGGAAGGAAGGAAAGAAAGAAAAAAAGAAGCAAGGAAGGAAGGAAAGGGAGGGAGGAAGAAAGAAAGACAGAAAATGGAATTTTATGCAGTCTTAAAAAGGATGAGATCCTGCCATATGCAACAAAATGGATGGACCTGGATGGTATTATGCACAAGTGAGTTACGTCATACTGAGAAAGACAAAGGTGGAATCTAAAAAACTCAAATGAAGAAAAAGACAAAATGCAGAATCAGACCTATAAATACAGAGAATAACCTGATTTCTTCCAGGGGAGTAGGAGTGAAGGGATGGGCGAAAACGTATGAAGGGGAGTGGAAGATATAGACTTCTAGCTATGGAACAAATAAGTCATGGAAATAAAAGCCACAGCAGAAGGAATAGAGTCAATGTTATTGTAATAGTATTGTATAGTGAAACATGGAAGTTACAGGGGCACCAGGGTGACTCAATCAGTTAAGCATCTGTCTTCACCTCAGATCATGATCTCAGGGTTCCAGGATTCAGACCTGCATTGGGCTCCTTTCTCAGCAGGGAGTCTCCTTCCTTCTCTCCCTCTGCCCCTCCCTCCTGGCTTGTGCTCTCTCTCTCTCTCTCTCTCAAATAAATAAATAATCTTTTCTTTTTTAAGTGGTTTAAAGAAACATGGTAGCGACATTTGTGGTGAGCATAGCATAACGTATAGAGAAATTGAATGACTATATTGTACACCTGAAACTAATGGAACATTGTGTTACCTCTACTCAAACAGAAAAAAACAATTAAATAAAATCAGAAATGAAAAAGGAGACCTAACTGATACCACAGCTATACAAATATCATAAAAGATTACTGTGAACCATTATATGGCAATAATTGGAAACCAAAAAGAAATATATAAATTCGTAGAAACATATAACCTATAAAGACGGAATCATGAATAGTAAATATGAACAGACCAATAATGAGTAAAGACATTGAATCATTAATCAAAAACCTCTCAATGATAAGACCAGGACCAGATAATTATATTGGTTGAATTCTACCAAACATTAAAGAAGCATTAACAACAATCCTTATCAAACTCTTCCAAAAAATTGAAGAGGAAGGAACACTCCCAAATTCATTTTACATGGCCAGCATTGTCCCAATACCAAAGCCAGATAAGGACACTACAAGGAAAAAAAAAAAACAAAACAAAGAAACCAAAAAACCACAGACAAATATCCTCGCTGAACATAGATGAAAAACTCCCAATAAACATTAGCAAACCAAATTCAAATCACAATAAAAGTACCATACACTATGATCAGGCAGAATTCATCCTTGTGATACAGGGATGGTTCAATGTATATAAATCAATAAAAAACATAATAATAAGAAGAATAGGTAATAAATAACATCTTTAATAGAATAAAATATAAAAATCAGATGATAATCTCAGTAGATGCATAAAAAGCAATTGACAGAATTCAACATCCATTCATGATAAACACCCTCAACAAATTAGATAAAGAAACATACCTCAACATAATAATAAAAGCCATACAGGATAAGCACCTGTATATCATACTCAATGATGAAAGCTTGGCAGCTTTTCCTCTAAGATCAGGAACAAGACAAGGATGCCCACTCTCACCACACCAACTCAGTGTAATCAGGCAAGAAAAAAAAACCCTAAAAGTTTTCTAAATCAGAAAGGAAAAAGTAAGCTCTGTCTATCTGCAGATGACATGATTTTGTATACAGAAAATCCTTAACATTCCACCAAAAAACTGTTAGATATAACTTTCAGGAAAGTTGCAGGATACAACATGAACATACTGATATCAGTAGTGTTTCTATACACTAACAACAAATTATATGAAAAAGAAATTAAAAATCCCATTTACAATAACATCAAACACAATAAAATACTTAGAAATATATTTAACTAAGGAGGTGAAAAGATTGTGAATAGCCAAAGCAATCCTGAGAAAGAACAAAGCTGGTGACATCATACTTTCTGATTTTAAATTATATGTAGTAATAGAGCTATAGTAATCACACAGTGTAGTATTATCATAAAAACGGGCATTTAAATGGAACGGAAAAGAGATCCCAGAAATAAACCCATACACGTAGAGTCAACTAACTTTTGACAAAACATCAAGAATATACAATAAGGAAAAATTGTCTCTTCAATAAATGATACTGGGAAACTGGATATCCATATGCAAAAGAATGAAACATGACTCATTTCATCATACACAAAAATCAACTCAAAAAGTATTGAGGACTTGAAGGTAAGACCTGAAACAACAAAATTATTGGAAGAAAATACAAGAAGTAAGCTCTTTAATGCCTTGGCAATGACTTTTTTTTTTTTTTTTTTTTTTTTGGATACCAAAAGCAAAGGCAACAAATGAAAAATATATGTATGGG
>ML092963.1:69372-95264 GCA_003697995.1 Taxidea taxus jeffersonii | reverse complement strand
AAATCATCTGTATGATCCACAAACTCCTTTTGGACATCTACTTTTCTTTCTATGTATTTTTTCTTAAGTTATCTAATTCACTCTCTTTTCTTCAAATCGCTTTTTTAGGTGTTTAATTCAAATTGTAAGGATCAAAATTTGTCTCCAACAACCTATTGCTGGTTCACAAGGACGTCAAATTCAACAAGTCTTCAACCCAATTGATTATCTCCCCACTCTTGCACAAGTTTGTCTCTCCTAAAATTGGTGGTATTTTCATCTGAGTTGCTTAGTTGCATTAAAAATTCATCAAGCTTCATATCAAATTAGTCAACATGCCTATTTTGTTGCCTGTATGTTTTAAGTGTAAATACAAATCTATGAAATAAAATATTAATTTTCCCAGACACCACACTTGAAAGAAAGTAACACACACACACACACACACACACACACACACACACACACACACTTCCTTTTCTTAGCTTATTTCCTTCGACATCTGTAATTGTTAATCCATTCTCTGTCCCTTTGGGATGTATGTAATTCTTCTTGAAAATTAAATAAAATTTGTCAATTTCACATTCCAGGAATATTTTCCTTAAGGACTTTGTAGGCAGGCATCTATTTCAAATATAAATATTAAGGAAGACAACTTCCCATCTCTCTGGCTCCTTGGGAATTTAACCTTGTTGTCTGGTTCCAAGCTGTAACTTCTTGGTTATCCTAAAGAAATTGGAAGCTTTCTTTGTACTTTGGATAAAGAAAGTTAACATGTGTGACATGGACTGTATCTGTCCTGTTATATAAAAAGGTAAGATTTCTTTCTCTCCTTGCAATCTCCCTAGCACACCTGTTCAGTTTAGCACTTATTCAATAATAAAACTGCTTTGTTCCTTTCTACATTTATGAAGAGGATTTTGGGTGGGTTGATGGAGATACTATTTTTAATTACTTTTCCAAAATGCCTCTCATATTTCTATATCCCCCACTCATCATTAGCCATGAGGATATTGACATTTCTGGCCCAAATTATGCAAAATTCTTCTAATTAAATTTACTGTTTCTAGTCCTAATTATTCCTAGCTCTTCATCCCTAGGATCATGATAAGGTTTGTTTGTTTGTTTGTTTGTTTGTTTGAGACAAAATACCATTCATTCACACTGAAAGATTTTGGGTGATTTAATATTACTCTTAGGAGAAAATTTACTGACTTTATACAAGTCATTTACTCATCCAATTATGGTTCAAAACTCAGATGTCACATCCTTTCTGTAACTACATTTGATATATGTAGAGAAAACAAATTAGCTATATTCCCAGAGAATTTTGTATATCATGCTAACAATTTATAATTGCTAACTATGACATCTCTTATGCAAATCTGGTTACCTTCAGTCTCTGATCTGTTTGGTGTATAGATATTTTTTCTTTTTTTAAGAGAAAGAGAGAGTACTAGTGGCAAGGAAAGGCAGAGAGAGGAAAGAGAGAATCTTAAGCAGGCTACAGCCTCAGCAGGGCTCCATCTCATGACTCTGAGATCATTAATTGAACTGACATCAAGAGTCAGATGCTTAACTAACTGAGCAGCACAGGTGACCAAGAAGTAAATACTCAAGCAAAATAAACAGAGATATATATATTTTAGGACTAAATCTTATATTATTTGCTACTGAAACAAATATTTAGAAAGAAGTATTAAAATTAAATTTTCTTAAAAAACCTATTTTTGTATTTCTATTCACAAACAGGAGGAGCAATCAATATTTCAATTTGTCTATAGGTATTTATTTTAACATATATAAGCACAAGTTTCATGGAAGGAAAATTTAAGAATAACTTGAAAAAATAGTCCTTATGAAATTGAAATTAGGTAATTCTGTTTTAAATAAGTGAATTTTTTTCCCAATCTATATGCAGTTCACACATTAAAAGGCAATAAAGTTAACTTGGAAAGAACTATCATTTCATGGTTTAATATACAGGTTGGTTACCTGCCTAATTTCAGATTTTTTTCAAAATTAATTTTTTACTGTAGTAAACTATGTCTAACATAAAAAGTTGCCATTTTAACCATGTTTATGTGTATAGTTCATTGCTATAGAGTATTCACATTGTGTGCAAACATCACCACCAAGCATCACCTGAATTCTTCATTTTGCAAAACTAGAATTCTGTACCCATTAAATAAGTCCCCATTTCTCCTTCTTCCAAACCCTGGATTTCTGTCTCTAGGAATTTATCTACTCCAGGTACCTCATGTAAGTGGAGTCATACAGTATTTGTCTTTTATAACTGGCCTATTTTATTTAGCATAATGTCTTCAAGGTTCACCCATGTTGTAGCATATTGCATAATTCCTTCCTTAAAAAAAAACACTGAAATTTTCCATTGTATGTACATGCCACATTTTGCTTATCTGTTCATCTGTCATTGACACTTGGGTTGCTTCCACTTGTTAGTCACTGTAATAACACTGCAATGAACATTAGCATACTAATCTCTCTTCTGGACCCTGATTTCAGTTATTTTGGATATATACCCAGAATAACAACAAGTAAAAGGCAACCCCCCAAAATGGGAAAAAATATTTGGGAAGCTTATATCTGATAAGGGATTACTATCTAGACTATATTATAGAGAACTCCCAAGATTCAACAACAAAAACAAGCTCCTGATTAAAAAATAGCCAAAGGACCACTTAGTCTCCTAAACATAGATTTTTTCTAAGAAATATAAGTCTACAAAATTGAATGCACATATTTTATTTCTCAGTCATTTCATAGCTGAAATTACTTCGCCTCGTGCTTAAATTATAAATCAATGCTAGAATAATATACACATATTTATATTTGTTTAGTGTTTTATTTGGACTCCTTAGTTTTGTAAGAATCAAATTTATCTATATAGAATTGATTTTTGAATTTTTAGTGTTCTTTCTTTTTATGTGTTTTCACCTGAGATTTAAAATTATAAATTCAGTAGTAGATATGGTTAAAACAGGCAACTGTCTGCTGCCAAACGTATTGCAAATTTCCATTTTCTGTTTTCCTTCACCACAGTAATTCAGTCATTGTGCCAGAAAACTACGACGTGGACTATTATCATTGCCAAGCATTTCACCAGCAAATGGCCCATTACTAGAGGAGAAAACTCATTTTATGACCCTTATGTCATCCCTGAATGCATTTCCAATGTCCGCAGTTTGGAGAATAAAGCCCAAGCCCACGAGGGCAGAGAACAGGCTGGCATGTGCCTCCCTGTGTGCAGTGGGCGGAGGGTGGGCGCCCAGGACTGGGAGGACTGTGGCTGCGCACGCGACTCGGCAGAGGGGCGGGGTGGGCGGAGCAGCTGTGCCCCCCGCCCCCTGCTCCCCCGCCTCCCCACAGACCGTACACGCCCCTGCCCCACCCACCGGAAGCGCTCAGGGCCCCATGGGAGCGGCAACCCTTACACAGCCAACAGCTATCACCTTGCCAAGACCAGCAGGCCGCGCAATGCTGTCACGCCTGCTGGTCCTCTATCCTCTCATGCCTGGGCAGGCTGACCTCCTCGGGCCATCTTAAGTGAAGGACCCTTCTCCATAGAGGGCCACATGCCACAGAGCAGAGCTCTGGGCATGGAGGGCCCCAGAACCTTGCTCCAGAACCCCAGTTCTGGCTGGGGAGAGCCCGGTGTTTTGTCACAGCCCGCTTAGAGTCAGCATCCTCCTGGGCCTGCTGCTCGGAGGGCTTGGAGCAGGACTGGGACAGTTGCCCCTCACTTGCCTGACCCTGAACTTGGAGGAGAGGGAGGTAGGGCTTTAAGAGCAGCACTTCTTCACCGGCTGGGGCTGAGGTCATGTCCCAAAGTCTCTGCACAGTGGTAGGGTCCTGCCCCAAATTGTATGGGTGGTGGAGGTAGCCTCTTCCTGGCAGGTACAAGGTCTGATTTTGTGGCGGGTGAGTGAATGAATGCGTGCGTGTGTGTGTGTGTGTGTGTGTGTGTGTGTGTGTGTTAGGGCTTGGAAATTCAAAAAGTGATGGGATATGACAGGGCATGCGAACAATAAGGATGATTCCGGGCATCTGGGGAATGCTCACACATGTTTTCCTTACTGAGCATCCTGAAACATAACTTCTACAAATTACAGTGCCACAGACGATCGAGACAAACAGCAGTGATGGCAAAGTTTCTTAAATGTATGCAATAATGGGGCGCCTGGGTGGCTCAGTGGGTTAAAGCCTCTGCCTTTGGCTCAGGTCATGATCTCAGGGTCCTGGGATGGAGTCCTGCATCAGGCTCTCTGCTCAGCGGGGAGCCTGCTTCCCTCTCTCTCTCTGCCTGCCTCTCTGCCTACTTTCGATGTCTCTCTCTGTCAAATAAAATCTTTTTTAAAAATGCGTGCAATAAGAAATCATTATTTGTATTTTCTGTACTTTTTCATTCTTTGGACTATATAGGACAAATCAATTAATACATAATCATTCGTAAAATTGTGTTGATATTTACTTTGTTAAAGAGCTCTGATATTTGAATGAGAGCATTTATATTTTGATATCTAATTTTCAAAAATCATTCCTCAAGTAATATATAAGCATAATTCTATCTCACAAAAGGGCTATACAACCTACCGGTCTTTTATCTATTAAATTATGAATTTAAATATTCTTTTTTTTAAGATTCTTATTTATTTAACAGACAGAGATCACAAGTAGGCAGAGAGGAGGCAGAGAGGAAGGGAAGCAGCTCCTTGCTGAGCAGAGAGCCCAATCCAGGACTCCATCCCAGGACCCTGGGATCATGACCTGAGCCCAAGGCAGAGGCTTTAACCCACTGAGCCACCCAGGCACCTCTGAATTTAAATATTCTTATACAAGTGTGATCATACTAATACATTTGATTATTGTGATAACTATGTTTCATAAACTCCCACCATACTGGATTAGCTCCTACTGAATCATTGCTGAATCATAGGTATATATCTCATCTATATAATCATATATATAATCTGAAATTCTAAAGCAACTCAAACTTTGGAGATTTTATTTTCCCTAATTTACAAAGAAGCAAAGGAGGTTCAGAAGTGCAAAATGACTTGCATGGGGCCACCCCACTAATAGATGCCAGAATTGAGATTCAAATACTCTCCAATGGCCCCACGATGTGATCTTGCAACACAATGCTTTGCTCCCTACCTTTTTATCCTCTCTGTATGAAAACTGAAATAAGAAGGCAGAGTATCATCTGTTCAACCTCAGCAGAGAATGTGAACCTTAGAGTGACTGATTTTTTTCTCACCTTGGGCATTAATTCCAATGATCAAGTGAGATCTATGAATATTGATTCATAGAAAGTAGGCAAATTTGCAAACACAGAATACTTGGGTAATGATTGACTATTCTGTAACATTGTTTGAAATAAATTTGAAGTGGATAAGTGCCGCTTTCTGTTTGCACATGGGAGAAGAATGAGGCACAAACAAGTCAGTTGCAAGAGAAAGGGAGCAGGGAACAACAGTAGAAAAGACTGTTGCCCCGAACAATTCCTGAGTCCTGCTTTTATTAGAAACAGTAACCAACAGAAGAGCCGAAGAAGGCCAAACATTAGTAATAGGCCTTGTAGATAAACAAGAAGGAAAGCAAAATATGTCTGGACAAGCAGTATAAAGGTTATAGTTGAATAAGCACATTCAAAGGACTTATCTAATTAGCCACAAGTGCTCTGGGGTGGGGGGGAAGGGGAGATAACGGAAATATGAAGCAGGTGTTCCCCCCTGAGTGGGCCCAGTGTTCCCAGCTGCTCAGCTTCAAGACCGAATATCCTCTTCTACCCCAGAGGCCTGTTGCCAGTATGTGTTTTTTTTAAGGCTATATCTAAATGTGTTTGGTAACTAGTAAAATTTCCCATGGGTTATATTTTAAGTAATACATTGTTCTGAAGGACAGTTGAAGATAAGTTTTAAAAGGTAAAATATAGGGGCACCTGATTGGCTCAGTCAGAAGAGCATGCAACTGTCGATCATGAGGTTGTGAGTTTGAGCCCCACCTTGGGTGTAGCAATTACTTAAAATGTTTTTTAAAAAATCTTTTAAAAAATCAATCAATGAAAGGTAAAATACAAATCAGATTTTTTTTTTTGCAGGTTATATGTTTAGTTGAAAACTTAAGAGATTTTACATATAAGTTTTTAATATTAATTAGAAAGGTTAGCAAAATACATCTGGGCACTGAAATGGATAAGTGTATATAATACTAGTGAAAAAGCTGCAATGTGTTAAAGGAACTGATGCTTTCAGATCTCCATCTCTTACTAGCTATGTGTCAAAATAAACTTAACATCTATTTTTAGTTTCCTTAATTATAAAATGGGTAAAATAGAACCTAGCCTGTAAGTACTGTGAGACTTTAAAAAGTATTTTATAGAATACTTAGCCATAAGGCAAAGAATTTATTTTTTTATATTTCTGTTATAACCAATAAGGTACAGATTTATTTTGTTGTTGAAACAGATTTGGGCTTTGAGTAATGGTACATGGTGAAACTATTACATGATATCCAGGGTGTGGAAGGCAAATTATACATTTTTATTCTCAAACAAGAAAGGAAGTTACCAAATATATTTCATTGTTTTGTTTCATATACAGTTTGTAGCAAATATAGTTATAAAATTTATTAATATAAAATAGTTTGTATATTTTGTTTATTATACAAAAACAATCAATGCAGGACACCACACTAATAGAATAAAGGAAAAAAAAAACATGTTCACATCAATGATGTGGAAAAAGCATTTTACAAAAAGCACACCCATTCATGACAAAAACAGCAAGGTAAGGACAGAATGATACTATCTCAAAATAATAAAGTTTGTATATAAAAACCTAAAATTATGCTCAATGGTAAGAAATTGAAAGCATTTCCCCTAAAATCAGGAAAAAGTCAAGGATGCCCATTTTGCCACTTCTTTTCAACAAAATCCTAGAAATTCTAGCCAAAGCAATTAGGCAAGAAAATTAAATTAGGGATCCAAATTGCAAAGAAAACTTATCTCTATTCACAGATGATATCATCTTATACATACAAAATCCTAAAGATGTCCCCTCAAATTGTTAGACCTAATAAATTCAGCAAAACAGCAGGATACAAAATCAATACCCAAAATATCAGTTACATTTCTATACACTTAATAATGACAAATCCAAAAAAGAAAACAGTTCCATTTAAGATAGCATCAAAAAGAATGAAATACTCATGAATAAACAACCAAGAAGATGAAAGAAGTATAATTAAAACTAGAAAACTTTGCTTAAAGAAGTTTAAAGAAGATATAAATAGACTCCCATGTTCGTCAATTAGTCAACCTTACAGATGCAAATACTACCCACAGAGATCTACAGATTCATTCAGCTTCCATCAAAATTGACATGACATTTTTTGAGAAATGGGAAAATATATCCTAAAATTCAAATAGCCAAAACAATCTTTAAAAAGATGAGAAAAATTGGAGGACCCACACTTCTTGATTTCAAAACTAGCTAAAAATCTACAGAAAAAAGAATGGTATTGACAGACATGTATACCAATGGATGAATATAGAGTCCAGATATAAACCCTCACATATATGGTCAAATTATTATTGAGAAAGGTGGCAAGACTATTCAATGTAGAAAATAATCTTTTCAACAAATGGTGCTGGAAAATCAATATCCATATGCAAATGAATGGAATTAGACCCTTGCGTGGCTGGTTTAGTGTTCAGGAACCTCTCTAATTTTTGTTTGTGTGGGAAACTCTTTATCTCTTCTTCTATTCTGAACGATAACCATGCTAAATAGAGTGTTCATGGATGCACATTTTTCCCATTCAGCACTTTGGATATATCAATATATCATGTTACATGATAACTGGGTTTGAGCCAAGTTTCTGTTGAGAAATCCACAGCTAGTCTTAAGAGTTTTCCCTTGTAAGTTAAGGACTTCTTTTGTCACTTTTATGATTTTTTTCTTTATAATTGTATTTTGCAAATGTAATTACAGTATGTGTTGATATTGGCCTTCTTTTGTTGGTTTTGATAGTTCTTTGTGCCTCTTGGGTCGGGATGTCTATTTCCTTCCCCAGAATAGGAAATTTTTTTTAGCTCTTATTTCTTCAAATTTTCTGCCTCCTTTTCTCTCCTCTTCTTCTGGGACTTTTATATTATGAATATTATTATGTTTAATGGAGTCACAGAGTTTCCCTAAGTCTATTCTTGTGTTCCATATTTCTTCTTTCTTCCTTTCGCTCAGCTTCCTTATTTTCCATTGTTTGTTCTTCTGTCACTAATTCATTCCTCTGCTTTTTTCCAGACAATTATTCACTGCATCAAGCCCGTTTCAAATCTCAATTATTGCATTCTTCATTTCTGACTCTTTTTTAGTTATGTGGTAAGATTCTCCCTGGTGCCTTTCATTCTTTTCTCAAGCCCAGTGAATATCTTTATGATTGTTGCTTTACATTCTCTGTCAGGCATGTAACTCTTATCTGTTATGCCTGGATCTCTGGCCATAAAGTTATCTTATTCTTTCATTTTGAAAGAATACCTCGATCTTGGCATTTTGTCTAAGTCTCTTCCTTCTTCTCTCTTTGGAAAGGCCAGTTATGTATCCTTCTCCTGAGAGTAATGGCTTATGAAGAAGAGGTCATGTAGTATCCAGGGTCTGGTGCTTCGGGGTGTGTCTTTTGTGTGTACTGCATATGTTCTGCTGTTGTGTTTTGGTTCTATCCTTCAGGCCAGTCACCTGCAGAGGCTCTCCTTGTCTGCAGCTGGCATTGTTTTGTCCTTGACCAGAATGTGGCAAGTTTTAATTAGGTGTTCTCTGGTCTGCTTGTTGAATGAGACCCGATATTACGTTCAGTAGAACTTAAGACCTGTAAAACTATCTTGTTGGGAGATGTGGTCTGGAGAGCTGTTTTTATTGGTCTTCTGTGGAAGGGACCCATTGCACTGGGATTGAGGCAAACTTTTCTGAGAAGGGCAGTTCCACCATAGAACAGGGGGGATGGGGATTGGTGTATGCAAATTGGGCAGCTAGTGTTAACATTGTTCTGCTTCCTTCAGGTGATCCTGCATTTATACTTAAATATGTAGTTGGGATAGGGTCCTGGCCAGCTCCTTTGTCCATAGAGAGGCACCTCCATGAATACAGCCTCTCAGGGACACACTCCAAGAAGAGGGAATAATCTCTCTGCTGTTTGCACAGGCATTCTTCAAATTGACATTTCCATGCCATCTGCCCCTGGATTGTTTGCCTGCCTTTTCTCCAGGGGTAGGGCAGTGCCCTCAGGGCTGTATCCCAAACAAGCCTGCTGCCCTTTAAAACTCCAGGCTTTAAGCCTTGCTGGTTGCAAGAACTAATGAAAATCAGTCCCTTTCTGTTTTCCCACACAATGGCTTTGGGAACTTGTTTTCCTTTTGGGCTCCCCTGTTTGCTTAACACTTTCTCACCCTTCTCTACAACAATGGTTCCCTTTTTTCCACAGCACCTTGATCCATTTCTTCCCTAAACTTCATGTATACAAATGCTATTTCAATGTGGCTTCTGTCCCTTAATTATGGAGTTAGTTCCATCAGTCTTCAGGTTGATTTCTGGGGTATTTAGAATGATTTGATAGTTATCTACTTGTGTTTGTGGGATCAGACAAACCTAGGGTCCTCCTACTCCATGGCCATATTCTCTTTTCTCAGCTATTTCTTCAAATAAATTTTCCATTCCATTCTATCTCCCACAATGCAATTGTTTGTTTGATGTTGCCCAAAAGATAATGTATCCTCATTTTAAAATTCTAATCTATTTTTGCTGCCCAACTTGGATGCTTTTTAATATCCTATCTTCCAGATCTTTGATTTGTCCTTCTGTATCCACTAATCTGCTGTTGATTCCCTTTTGTGTGTCTTCTTAAATTTCAGTTATTATAATCTTCAACTCTGATATGTTATTTTTTAAGATTTTATTTTATTTTTGTGTGTGAGAGAGAGATTGAGCATGAGCAGAGGGGAGGGGCAGAGGGAAAAACAGACTCCCCATTCAGCAGGGAGCCCATTGTGGGCCTTGATCCCAAGACTCTAGGATCATGACCTGAGCCAAAGACAGTGGTTTAACCAACTAAGCCTCTCAGGTGCCCTGATATGTTATTTTTAAAGGTTTTCTTTATTTATTTCTTATTCATTTATTTATTTCTCCTATTTTCTTTTTATTGAACATTCACTGAGTTCTTCCACTCCTCTGCCCAGTGAAGTGAGCATCTTTATGATCTTTAAATTACTTATCAGGCATATTGGGTATCTCCATTTCATTTAGACTTTTTATGAGGTTTTTTCCTTCTTAATTTTGAAGCACATACCTGTCTCCCCTCGCTTGTCTTTCTGTGTTTGTTTCTATGGATTAGGTGGACCAAGTCCTTCTAAACCTGAAAGAATGATTACATATGGTCATCCTCTATATAGACTGTATATCCTTGGTGACTTTTGTTGCCGGCCTGAGGTTTTGCTGTTGTAGGGTAGGGGTCCTGAAGCTTTCCATATAGTGGGCACCTTCAGGACAGCTGAAGTGAATGTAGGCCAGGATGTCATGGGTTTCTATGCTATAAGGGCACTCTGGCAGGGCAGCTGGAGCTGAGGTGGTGTATGAGTCTGGAGGTCTGTGAGATCTCTGCACAGAGGGTGCCCTGATATAATATCTTAAGTTAGGTGCAAGTTGAAGGGATCCTGAACCCTACACATAGAGAGTACCTTAATAGAATAGCTGAAGCTATATAAACCAGAGTATTCTAGGACCCTCCATACAAAGAGTGCTCTGAAGGGGTGATGAGCACTGGGTGGGATACAAGCCAGGAGGTCCTGGGGTGCTCCTCACAGCAGGGGAACTTGTCAGGACAACTGAAGCTGAATTAGGTGCTAACCACATGTGCCAGTGTGTTCAGCACAGTGTGTGTCCTGGTTGGGCAACTAGAGCAGAGGCCATTGCAGGTAGGAGTGTTCTAGGACATTCCATATAAGGACTTCACTGACAAAGTGTCTGAAACCAATGCAGGCACAGACCTTGGGTTCCCAGGGCACTCTGTAGAAGCACCCTGGTAGGGTGGCTGGATTTGAAGCAGACATCAGCCACAAGGTTCTTGAGCACTCTGCACTGGGTTCCTGAGCAAACGACCTGGAGCCAAAGTTGTGTGGTTCTAGAATGTTCTAGAGTGATTTGTGCCTGTGTCACCTTGACACAAAGTCTGGGGCTATAGTGAGCACTACCCATGGGTTTCCCTGTGTGTACCGCTCTGTGGCCACACGGATGAAATGGTGAGGGTTGGTGTGGGCTAGGCACCTGGGGCTTATTGAGGAAATTTGTTGTGTCCCATCAGATACTGTTCCTGTCTGGGTTTTTAAGATGGAAGAGGACAGGGAATTATCACAGCTCCTCAGCCCTTTTAAATTGTGGCTTGCTTTCTGTGTCCTAGTGCAACTGAGACTAGTATGGGCTTGCAACCCTGAGCTTACTGAGGCCACAAGTTTGCAGTGTTAACCAGACCTGCTAATATGTGAACCCTGCTCTGGTGTGGCCTTTTAGAGTTGAGTGGAAATGTAAATTGTGTCATTCTGCCATCCCTCTGACTCAGGCAGCATTCCTGCGCTCCACAGCTGTTTGGCAGAGTTCTAGTGTTATCCCTTTTAAATGCTAGTTGTTCTTTTAAACTGTACCTTTTTTCCTGTGCCCAAAAGCAGAGGAATCTCTTCTCTGTCCCTCAGTTCTATACCTTCCCACTGCAGTTCACACCATTGAGGGTGAGAGTTCCCTTTGTTAACACGTCTTTTCTCTCTTGCTATTCTCTTTTACTGTTTTCTCTGTCTTTTGTTTGTACAGAAGCTGTTTGGTTGGCCCTCAGTTCTTCAGGAAGAATTGTTCTATACATAGGTGTAATGTGGGCTGTTCCATGGAAAGGGTGATTTAGAGGTCTTCCTACATCATAATCTTGGACTGGAACCAGGATGCGGTATATTCTCAAAATCAGAGTTCATTCTGGGGGTGGCTGGCTCAGTCAGTAAAGCATATGACTCTTGATTTCAGGGTCATGAGTTCAAGCGCCATGTTGGGTGTAGAACTTATTTTAAAAAATGTTTGTAAAAAAATGGTCATTGTGTTGTGCTGCCTCCCTCATAAACATAATAAGTGGGTCTGGGAAATAAAGATTAGAAATTAAAGTCGTTCCTTTTACATTTTTATCTATTAGCCTGCTCATAAATTTACTATTTTTTTATCACTAAAACATTGAATTTGTTTTTTTGTATGTCTTAGTTTCCACCAGAGGACATAACATTGCTTCCATTGAATTGGAAGATGAGTCTGTCACTTTTGTCATTTAAGGCTTCCTATGCCATTGAAAATGCAGAAAAATGCATTACTCTATGTGGTGTTATCAATTGATCCTGATTATCAAGGATAAACTGAATGCTGTTACACAATGAAGGCACATGGGATAATGTTGAAAAACCGGGAAATTATTTAGGCTCACCACTTATTCCTTTGCATCCAATTACAGGAAAACTACAGCAACAAAAAATGCAACTCTGGGGCACCTGGGTGACTCAGTTGGTTAAGTGTCTGCCTTTGGCTCAGGTCATTATCTCAGGGTCCTGGGACTGAGCTGCCGCTCCCCCGGCCCCACTTGTGCTCTTTCTTTCTCACTCACTTGCTCTATCTCAAGTAAATAAAATCTTTTAAAATATAAAAAATTACAAAATGCAGATATATTGGGCATTTAGATATTTTAGAAAGTTTGGGTTACTTTACCAGTTAAGATTTCCAAATAGTCAATGCTCTGGGTGTAAAAAAGATATAGAATTGGTAGTGGAAGAAGGAAATCATAGATAATCAACTGTGGCCATATGATTAATATCAGAAATGATAGCTGTAGTAGATTTAAATATTTTATCTTTGCTTGTTAGGTATATGAATTAATTTTACATATTATTTATTTCCTTCCCATTATTATTTTATATAAAAATTAATGGTTAACTTTAAATTTAGTATTTAAAGACAAAATATTTAAGAAATATTGTGACTTAATATTTTAGAAGTAGTTTATAGCCAATGATACATATGATTGTTAATATGTCATTTCCTCTCAATTTTTTTTAGAAAGAGAAATACACTTGTATGAATGATAGTTGTATTTTTCTAGGTAAAGCCATATAACTGTTTTGTTGTCTTATGGAATTCAAGTGTGGAGAAAGATGCACATAGAGACTGAATTGCCAAAGTGGTAGATGATCCTAGTTATCAAATTATTGTCTCTCAGCCTCACATCTGCCTTTCTTACTCTTGCTTTGTGATACTGAATATGGACAATAACCGGCTAGCAGAATGTGTGATATTAACTGTAAAAGTCAGAGGAGGAGAACTAGAAAAGGAACAGCTTCTCTTTCTGGTCCTGGTGTTCTTTTCTTCCTATTCCCACAGCATGGCTGCCTGTGGTATGTGGGTCACCCAGTGTTGTTCAGTGTCTGGTGAGTTTTCCTTAAATCTGATTCGGTGGCTTCCCACTCAGGAACCTTGGCCTGCTGATACCCAAATAAGACAACACAAGATTCCTTGCTTGACAACACAAGATTACAGCTACCTGGTTAGTCTTCTGGCACACTGCTTGGAAGCTTCTTGCTCACTAGTAATATCTTGTGGTTTCTTCTTTGTAAATATCTGTCTGCTAACTATGGACCAGCTCTGATCTAAGGCAACAGAGTGATCCTCTCCATCAGCAGCGAGTTGCAACCACAGGTTGCAAGTCTGAATTTCAGCCTTTCTAAATATTTTCCTTCTGAGGCTACTGTTCCTCAGCCCTATTATTAGTAGACGCTCTCTACATTGTTATTACTGTGTTCTTTTGATATCATTTTTATCCTTTTTAATAATCACCTTTTGCTAGTTAATAATTTTTGTATTAAAATTCGTTTGTTTAAATTATTGGTGTGTTTTTGTCTTATGAAATGAGACAGACTGTTACAGACTGATATCTTTGTTTCAACTAAAAATATTGTTGCCACATTCAAACTTCATATAAAGAGTTGTTCTGGGGCGCCTGGGTGGCTCAGTGGGTTAAAACCTCTGCCTTCGGCTCAGGTCATGATCCCAGGATCCTGGGATCGAGCCCCACATCGGGTTCTCTGCTCGGCAGGGAGCCTGCTCCCCCCTCTCTCTCTTTGCCTGCCTCTCTGCCTACTTGTGATCTCTCTCTCTGTCAAATAAATAAATAAAATCTTAAAAAAAAAAATTGTTCTGAGCAACACGGTGAGATAAAATCCTCCAAGCAGGCAAACTGAATAGTAAACTTCTTTATAACTTTGTATGAAGGAGGAAAATGCCTTCATATAATTATGTACATAGACTCCTTAACAGTGGCAAATATAAACGGTTAGTCAGGGGCTTGAAGAGATTGATATTAGATTATATACAAGGAGGCCTCAAAGAGATAGATTTGAGTGGACTTATGTCCATCTGTTAATTTTCACCAGTGAACATATACCACAGAGGAGGCACTCAACTACTAGTTATAGTGGGTGATCAATCCAGAGGATGTCACTCAGGATTTGACCTTAGTACTTAAACATGGAATGGCCATGGATTCAGGAATGAAGGCTAAGAATCAGCCCAACAGCACTGCTTAGACATGGAATGGCTATGGCTACATAGATTAAGGCTAAGAATGAGTCCAACAGCACAAAGTTCTATCCATATAGTATTTAACTTATTGCCTCTCCTAAATTCCAGTGTAGGTAGATGTCAATGAAGAGGCCTTGATATAGTACTATCCCTTGAAACCAACCAGTAACTTGATTAATTGGTTATTTATGTCCCTTTTTTTTCTTTGAAGCTTAAGGGAGAAAGGTTAACTTTTTTCCTTGCAGGAATTGATACCTATCATGAACAAGAGTTTGCTTTCCTAGATAGCAATGCCTCTGCCAGCACTACTATAGGTATTCCAAGATACCTGATTGACAAACAATGGCTTTCTGATAATTTTATATTAAACCAATGCACTTGTTTTACAGTGGATAAGGTGCAAGAATGGGTTTAAGACTACTAGGTATATACTACATTATATAGAAATAACCAGCCTAACAATTCTAGGTGAGCAAGCCAACTCAGAAGAGTCAAGCCCAAACAACACCAGAAGAATGGTATAAATGAGTTCAGCCTAAAGTACCAATCTGTAGAACTGAGAGTTAAACAATTAGTTAGGTTTTTCTTTTTTTTTTTCAAACAGGAGAAAAAAAAAAGTTTTATTACATGCACCTAGACAACCAATAATGAAATTGAGACCCAAAGAAATGACCAAGGCAAGTGTTTTTTATACTTTTCAGACAAAGAGAAAATAAATCTGTGAGAAAAAAAACTTGAGGGTTTTTGTTTTTTTTTTTTTAATCCATTAAATGTTGAACTGGTTTGTTATGCGTCAGAAAAATCTGATTAAATCTTATATCAAACAATATACCTAAATTCACATATGTATCTGTAGATTCTTTCAGATTTTTTTCTATGGACATTCATAAATTTTGCAAATAATGAAATGCTTATTTTGTTCTAATCTTTATACTTTAGAATTTCTACCTCTAAGCTTAATGTACTACTTTTGACCTTTTGTATAGTGTTAATAACTTTTTATAACAGGATTTTTTATGCTTATAACAGGTATTTTTAACTCATTTCTAGTTTCAGTAATTTTTCAAATTTTCACCATTAAGTGTAATGGCTTATCCAATTTTATAGAGGTCCATCAACAAATTATCTTCCTTCTATTTATTTTTTTAAGATTTTATTTATTTATTTGACAGACAGAGATCATAAGTAGGCAGAAAGGCAGGCAGAGAAAGGGGGAAGCGGGCTCCCTGCTTGAGCAGAGAGCCCGATGGGGAGCTCGATCCCAGGATCCTGGGATCATGACCTGAGCCGAAGGCAGAGGCTTTAAACCACTGAGCCACCCAGGTGCCCCCTTCTATTTATTTTTAATACCAATAGTTTATAGATTTATCAAATGCTTTTTATGTATCATTAACATGAATTATGAGCTTATTTTTGTGATTGTATATATATGTGTACATATATACATATATATATTCATTGTTATTGTTCAGAGATTATAATTATTATTTCTGATAGAATCAGTCTCATACAGATTATTTTACAACTGCAACTTAAAGTCAGGGTATCATCTTTATTAAATTTGCTTTTCCATTTCAGGCCTATTTCCCCACTTGGATTACCTAAATTGTTCTTAGTAGTATTCAGTTATTCTTTACACATACTGCATATGAACCATTGTGAGATTTTTGTGTTGCAAATATTTCTCATACCCTGACTTCCTTTTTTACTTTCTCAACAGCATCTTTGGATGAAGAGAATATATCCAGAGTTACAATTTTATTCAAAATTTTTTTGAGTTATTGTAAGCATACTCAAGAAACTGCCAAACCCAAAGTCATAATACATTCTCCTGTTATCTTCTAGAAGTCTAATTATTTTGTATTTTACATTCATGTTATGGTATAGTCTATAATATTACTATATTGATTCATCCAAATTTACTATCTCTAAATATTATAAAATGCAAGTACCAGGAATGCAAGGAAGATTTTCCTTTCATATTGATAGCCAATTGGACCATCGTATTGATGGAAAAAACCTCTCTTTCCCCAATGTTATTTTATCAATGGTCTCATTAATCAACTGTTCATCATATACACTTTGTTGGCTTAATTATTTAGTATTGAAATGTAGTTCTCTCAATAACATAAATATTGGTGTCTGGCAAATTAAGTCCTCCAAATTCACTATCTTCTTAAATGAGTGACTTGGTTATACTTGGCTACCTGAATTTTCATATTAATAAAACTATCTGCTGAGATTGTATTGACATTGAATCAAGTTTGTATAAAATTTGATAATGGGAACTTCTGCTTCTGGATTAAAAAACTAGAAAAAGCAATAAAAGCAAATGTCATGTGCTTAAATGCAGTCTAGAGTTGCTGAACAGTGATAACTAGATGCTTAAGACTTTGGAGAGGGGAGTCACCTGGGTGGCTCAGTTGTTTTAAGCATCTGCCTTCAGTTCAGGTCATGATCTCAGGTTCTGGGGATTCAGCTCCACATCAGGCTCTCTGCTCAGTGGGGAGTCTGCTTGTCCCTCTCTGTCTCCTTCTATGCTTCCCCCCTACTCTAAGAAATCAATAAAATCTTTTTTTAAAAACGACATTGAAGAGGGAATAATGACACATTTGAACTGACTTCTTTTGGCTGCTTCAATCTCCGCATTTATAGATTTCAGGAATTGGTAAGATTCTGAAAATCCATGCTTTTCTCTGCAGTAGTACACTTTTGGGCATGGAGTGTAACAGAGTAGAAGTAACAGAAGAATTCACCTGCATTCTGTCTTGGGACATTTTCCAATTCTTTTGCCACATGGGTTAGGATACCTAGGAGAAAATATACTGAAAACTAGAATAGAGATTTTAGCATTCTCATCAAACAAAGAATAGGGTTAGGAGACCGCAAGCATTTAGTTGAATATCTTGGAGGCTCAAGAGCATAAAAGGTAATCTTGACCTTATTGAATAAGTAATTGCCTAAAATCATTATTACCAGGCAGAGAAATGGCAAACATCTTTTAAAAAACGTTAATATTGTTTTGAGCCTCTACATTTTTTGACCAATGTCAAACATTCAAAAGTAATAAAACTATAGGAGATAATTTCTAGATATGTGAAAAGACAAGATCCTGAGAGAAAATACTAAAATAAGAAATAGACAGTAGAAACATTACCAAAAATGATTGAGACAAGAAATTTCTTATATAAGCAGTTGGTACTCATTTTAAGGTGTTTGAGAAAATGGAGATAAAAAATTTGGAAATTCAGCAGATGAATGGAATTTAGTAAGGCCTAATTTGAATTCATAAACTAAATAATGTTATATCTGAAATAGGAAAGTATTATATGAGGGTGCCTGAGTAGTTCAGTTGGTTAAGTATCTGCCTTTGGTTCAGGTCATGATCCCAGGTCCTGGGATGGAGCCCTACATAGGGCTCCTTGATTAGTGGAGAGCCTGCTTCTCCCTTTCCCTCTGCCAGCTGCTCCCCCAGCTTGTGTTCTCTCTCGCTCTCACTCTCTCTCTCTCTCTCGGTCAAATAAATAAAATATTTTTAAAAATTATTAAATAATGTATTAGATGATTTAATATTAGATAGGACACAGCAGAATATAGTGCAAGGAAACTGGAGCATAGGTAAATAGAAATATTCAATTTGAAACTGTCAGAATAAAATGTGGAAATATAGATTAGACGTATATGGAAAATAAGAGTCTCAGAATGAGAAGGGAGAGAATATGCTGTAGAAACAAACATGAAGAGGTAATTACTAACAATTTTTCAAATCTTATAAGAGACATCAACTCACAGATTCAACAAGCTTTGTAAACACCAGGCAGCATAAATATTATAAAAAACCAACCTAATCATTTTATAGTAAGAGTACTGAAAATCATAGCGAATAGGAATTCATCAGCTGAAACCAATAGCACACTTTATGTTAACTAATTGAAATCTAAGTAAAAAATTTTTAAAAAGTAATTCTTAAAGCCAAAGAACAAGAAAGCATTACTTTCAAAGGAACATTAATGATACTGAGAATTAACCACTCAACTAATATATTTTGGGGTTTTAAATATTTTAATTTACATTAATCATATCCTTACTGTACACACAAAGTGTTCTGGATTAGAAAGTTTTCTTATTAATTTTTCATACTAAATAAGTTCATTGTTGGCACCTCTTTGCTTCATGCCTTACCCTTGGGTTGACACAATGAAAGATGTCAAGTATTTTTCCTACACAAGTATCTGGACACTCCCAAGAAGAGGAATAAGAAAAAATGACTTTTCTTTGCAGCTATCTTCCTCCCCTCTGAAAAGGATCTCCTACTTATTCCATTCCATTCCATTCCATTCCATTCCATTTCAAAGTCAAATCTCTCTAGAAGACACATAGTCTCATACATGTTGGTTTTTATGATCTAGAGCTATCTCCAAGTTTTGGCACTTCCAAGCATGTGACATGTGAATACCTAGAGAGATAATGCTTCCTGGAATCCTTAGACTGAAGCTAAGCACCTAGTC
Source organism: Taxidea taxus jeffersonii (assembly GCA_003697995.1). Classification (NCBI taxonomy): domain Eukaryota; kingdom Metazoa; phylum Chordata; class Mammalia; order Carnivora; family Mustelidae; genus Taxidea; species Taxidea taxus. The sequence goes on along the minus strand of ML092963.1, from coordinate 76,111 downwards.
CAAATTGGCATTATTTGACTCACTCTGGAATATAAGAGAAATTTTAGTATCTTCTTGGATAATAAATTAATTAGGCAAATGGCTATGTATCTAATTTTTATAGTATGTGAAGGGTGCCAGGAGGCTAAAGTTATTACAGGAACAATAAGAAATCAACAAATATTTTATTTCCTTCCATTGTAGGTCAGAAAGCAAAACCATAACATCTTTAGAGTGCTAAATGAAGATTATGACATAAAATGCACTAAATGCAACGTAAATTCCACTAAAATATCTTTTAAAATTGAAGGTAAAAAATATATTTTCAAATAAATGAAAATATATTTTACCAACACATTGACACTAAAAGAAGCAGTTGAGTTCTTCCATTGGAAAAATTATTTTTTTAAAGATTTTATTTATTTATTTGACAGACAGAAATCACAAGTAGGCAGAGAAGTAGGCAGAGAGAAGCAGGGGGAAGCAGGCTCCCTGCTGAGCAGAGAGCCCGATGCGGGGCTCAATCCTGGACCCCTGGGATCATGATCTGAGCCAAAGGCAGAGGCTTTAACCCACTGAGCCACCCAGGCACACCTAGAAAAATTATTATAGGAAAAAACTACTAATATTGGAAAGAGCAATTGAGAGGGTAATATTGTCAGTACATAAATTGGATACTAGTAGGTGAAATATTCCATAAAATATTAAGATTAGCAGGTTGAATTCTAAAACACGACTAAGAAATATTTTATTTTAAATATGAAAATACACAAGCAAGAAAAGATTTATATTCATATTGTGGAAGAAATCTGCAGAAGCTCAGCCACTTTGAGAAATTTTGTCTTTATAGAAAACAGGAGCAGAAATATAACAGCAGCATTTATTAAACATAGAACAGATGCCAACCAGGAAGATAATACATTCATAATCTTTATAAAACCCATTATGGCACCTCAAAATCTGTTTTAAAAATTGGGAAAATTGTCATTTAAAGCAATATTAAATCTTTCAATTCATGAACATTGTATTGTTGTCTTCCAATCCATGAACATTGTTTATGTCTTCATGTATTCAGGTCACCTTTAATTTCTCTTAATAGTAATTTGTAGTTTTCTTGTAGAGGTGTGAAAGTTTTTTAACACGTCTATCTCCTAAGTATTTGGTTTGTTTTTTTGCTAATCAAAATAGTACACTTTGTGGAATTTAAGAAACAAAACAAGTGAGCAAAGGAAAAAAAAAAGAGAGAGAGAGAGAGAGAGGCAAACCAAGAAACAGACTCTTGTTTTGTTTTGGTTTGGTTTTTGGTTGTTGGTTTGTTTTGGTTTTTAGTTTTTATTTAAATTTCAGGGTTAATATGCAGTGTGATATGAGTTTTGGGTGAACATTATGGTGAGTGATTCAACACTTACACAAAACACCCAGTGCTCATCACACCAAACACATTCCTTAACTCACATCACCTATTTTACCCATCCTCCCACCAACCTCCCCTCTGGTAACCATCAATCAGTTTCTTCTTTAGAGCTGAGATTCTGTTTTATGATCTGCCTCTGTTTTTCCCCCTTTGCTCACTTGTTAACGTTTCTTAAATTCCATATATGAGTGATACAATATGGTATTTGTCTTTTTCTGACAGACTTCTTTCTTGTGATCTCACAACATCCCAGTAGGTGGCGCAAACATTTAGTTTACAATAAAAGGTAATAGAATAAGTAATAATATAGAGAGATGCATATAATGTTTTGATTATTATGATTACATCTATTTACACAATATTGCTAGTTTGGTTACATTTTCTTTTTTGTTTGTTTGGAACACATTTTAAGAATATTGAAAAGCCCTGTAAAAATCAGAATTAACCAATTGTAGTTAAAAATGTTTCCTCAGAAATGCATCATAATTTTATCAGTGTTGATCAAGTAATATCCATGAGCTCTAAGTTTAGAGATACATAGGAGAGACACTAGAAAAAAGTTTTAAGGTGACTGGGTAGCTTAGTCAGTTAAGCATCTGCCTTTGTCTACAGTCATGATCCCAGATAGGTCTCCCTGCTCAGTGAGGAGTCTGCTTCTCCCTTTGCTCCTATCCTGCATTCATGCTCACTCTCCCTCACAAAAATAAAAATATTTAAACACAAAAAAAGAAGAAAATATTTTAACCTTTGTGAGTCAATAAGCTTTCCTCAATAATGTTTGTAAGTTTTAATTTAAATTCCAGTTAGTTGACATACACTGTAGTATTAGTTTCAGGTGTAGAATTTAGTGATTCATCACTTACATGGAACACCCAGTTGCCCTCACAAGTATACTCCTTAATACCCATCATCCATTTAATTCATTCCCCCACCCACCTCTCCTCTATTTACCATCAGTTTGTTCTCTATAGTTAAGAGTCAGTATTGGCCTTTCCTAAAAATATATATTTATATGCTAATTAGAAGACCACCCAAGTGAGAGGAGAGGGATAGAGGGAGGAGGAGAGAATCTTAAGTAGGCACAATGCTCAGCATGGAGTCTGACATGAGGCTTAACCTCACCACCCAGAGATCATGACCTGAGCTGAAATCAAAATTTGGATGCTTAACTGACTGAACCACTGAAGTGCCCCCCTCTCTTTCTTGTTTCCTCTGTGCTTATATGTTTTCTTTCTTAAATTCTACATATAAGGGAAATTATATATTTGTCTTTCTCTGGCTTTTCTTTTGCTTAACATGATACTCTCTACGTCCATCCACATCATTGCAAATGGCAAAATTGCACTGTTTTATCGCTGCATAATATTCCATTGCTATATATATACAACACTTTATTCATTTATCACTTTATGGACATTTGGGCTCTTTCCATATATTAGTTATTGTTGATAATGCCTTTATAAACATTGGGTTGTATGTATCCCTTTAAATCAGTATTTTTGTATCGTTTTAATAAATACCTAGTAATGCAAATGCAATTGCAATTGTGGGTAGCTCTATTTTTAACTTTTTGAGGAAACTCCATATTGTTTTCCAGAGTGGCATTCCCACCAACAATTGTAAGAAGGTTCCCTTTTCTTTGCATCCTCATGAACATCTCTGCCCTTTCTTGTGCCATTAATGTTAGCCATTCTGACAAGTGTAAGTTGATTTTCCATTGTAATTTTGATATGTATTTCCCTGATGATCAGTGACGTTGAACATCTCTTCATGTGTTTGTTGGACATCTGTATACCTTCTTGGGGAAAATATTCATGTCTTTGCCCATTTTTTCATTGTATTATTCATTTTGGGTATTGAGTTTGATAAGTTCTTTATATTTTTTGAATGTAACCCTTTATCAGATAAGTAAGTCATTTACAAATATTCTCTCCTATTATGTAGGTTAACTTATAGTTTTGTTGATCATTTCCTTCACTGTGTAGAAGCTTTTTGTTTTGGTGAAGTTCCAATAGTTTATTTTTGTTTCTGTTTCCTTTGTTTCATGACATACATAAAAGTTGTTACAATGTATGTCAAAGAACTTGTTGCCTGTGTTCTCCTCTAAGATTTAATGGTTTCATGTCTCACAGGTTGTTCACCCATTTTGAATTTATTTTTGTGAATGGTGTAAGAAAGTGGTCCAGTTTCATTTTTTTGCATGTCACTGTCCAATTTTCCTAACACAATTTGTTGAAGAGGCAGTCTTTGTCTCATTGGATATTCCTTCCTTCATTGTCAAATATTTACTGTATAGTTTTGGGTTCATTTCTGGATTTTCTATTCTGTTACATTGATTTATATGTTCATTTTTATGCCATCACCATGCTGTTTGGATCACTATAACTTTGTAATATTATTTGAAATCTGGAATTGTGATGCCTCCAGCATTGCTTTTATTTTCAATGTTGCTTTGATTATTCAGGGTCTTTTGTGATTACATACACATTTTAAGATTGTCTGATCTAGGTGTGCCTGGTGGTTCAGTCGGTTAAGCATCTTCCTTCGACTCAGGTAATGATCTCAGGGTCTTGGGATTGATCCCTGCATCAGGCTCCCCTACTAAGTGGGGAGTCTGCTTCTCTTTCTCCCTATGCCTACTGTTCTGCCTACTTGTATTCTCATAGATTACTTAGGGTAACCTCTTATGTTCTCTCTCTCAAATATACAAATATAATATTTTTTAAAAAGATTGATCTAGCTCTGTGAAAAATGCTGTTGGTATTTTTATAGGGATGGCATTAAATGCATAGATTACTTAGGGTAGTATACACATTTTAACAATATTTGTTTTTCCAATCCATGAGCAGGGAATAGTTTTTACATTTCTTAGTGTTATCTTCAATTTCTTTCATCAATGTTTTATAGTTTTCACAGTACAGACCTTGCATACTAAGTCACAAATCAGTCCTAAATAAGTACAAAAAGATTGAGATAATGCCATACATATTTTCCAACAACACTATAAAACTTCAAGTCAACCACAAGAAAAATTTAGAAATACCCCCAAATACGTGGAGGTATTCTACTAAAGAATAAATAGGTCAACCCAAAAATTAAAGAATAAACAAATAAAAATACTTGGAGACATATGATAATGAAAGCATGATGGTCCACAACCTCTGGGATATAGCAAAAGCAGTCATAATAGGGCAGCTTATTGCAATACAGGCCTACATCAAGATGCAAGAAAAATTTCAAGTAATCAACAAAACTTTACACCTATAGGAGCTAGAACAACAAATGAAGCCTAAAGCCAGTAGAAGAAAAGAATAAGGATCAGAACAGGAATAAATTACATAGAAACAAAGCAAAACAAAACACCCAGTAGAAGAGATCAGTGAAACTGGGAGCTGGTTCTTTGAAAAAATTAATAAAACTGATAAACCCCTAGCCAGACTTATCAAAAGAGAGAGAGAGAGAGAGAGAGAGAGAGAGGACCTAAATAAATAAAGTCACAAAGGAGAAAAAAGTAACCAACACCACAGAAATGTAAACAATTCTAAGAATATTATGAACAATTTTATGCCAAAAAATTGGATGATTTGGAAGAAATGGATAAATTCCTAGAAACATGCAAACTATCAAAACTGAAACAAGAAAAAAGAGAAAACTTAAACAGATGGACAACAAGAAATGAAACTGAATTAATATTCAAAATCTCCCAACAAACAAAAGTCCAAGGCCAGCCAGCTCCTCAGGGGAATTCTACCAAATATTTAAGGAAGAATCAATACCAATCTCAAAGTATTCCAAAAAATAGAAATGGAAGGAAAACTTCCAACCAGTTGTATGAAGCCACCATTACCCTAATTGAAAACCAAAGACTCCACTAGAAAAGAGAAGTATAGGCCAATATTCCTGATGAATATGGATGCAAAATTCTCAACAAAATACTAGCAAATCAAATCCAACAATGTATTAAGGGAATCATTCATCAAAATCAAATGGGATTTAGTCCTGGGTCACAAGGATGGTTCAATATCAATAAACATGATATACCACATTAATAAAAGAAAGGATAAGAACCATAGGATCCTATTAATAGATGCAGAAAAAGTATTTGACAAAGTACAACATCAATTCTTGGGAAAAAAAAAATCTCAACAAAGTATGTTTGGAGGGAACATACCTCAACATAATAAAGGTCATATATGAAAAACCCATAGCTAATATCATCTTCATTGAGTCAAAAGTGAAAATGTTGCCTTTATCATCAGGAAAAAGACAGGGATGTCCACTCCCACCACTGTTACTTAACATTATTACTAGATTCTAGCCTCAGCAATCAGACAAAAAGAAGAAAGAAGCATCCAAATCAACAAGGAAGAAATCAGACACTGTTTGCAGACCACATGATGCTTTATGTATAAAACCCCTAAAATTGCTAAATTCTCTATAGAACCACCAAAAGATTGCTCAAACTGATACACAAATTCAGTAAAGTAACAGGATACAAAATCAATGTACAAAATCTGTTGCATTTCTATACACCAATAATAAAGCAGCAGAAATAGAAATCAACGAATCCATCCCATTTACAATCATACCAAAAACTGTAAGATACCTTGAAATAAATGTAACCAAAGAAAATTCAAAGATCTAAATTCTCTTTCTGTTACATTCTTCATACGAAAGTAGAATGGTGCATGTTTGTCTTTATGTGATGGACTTATTTCACTTAGCATGATGTCCTCAGTGTTTATCCATATTGTAGCATATTACAAGATTTCCCTTGTTCTTAACAGTGAATAGTCCTTGCTGTGTTTTTATCCATTTTTCTGGCTTCTGAAAGGAATTGGTGTGTTTATGACTAATGGTTTATCTTGAGCATTTGCTAGATATTAATGAGTAAGTCATGAAGACCTAGAATTTTCCTTATGGGACATCTTTTAATTATGATTGCTTTATTAATTATACTTCTATATAGATATTTAAATTCATCTTGGGTCACTTTTAAAAATGTTTTTATAAATAATTCTACTTTATGTAAATATTTAAATCTGTTATTTATAGTGACTATGTGTGCCTTTTTATTCTTCATATTGATAATTTGGACCTCTAAAATTTTTCTTTGCCTTGGTCATATTTTGAAAGGTTACATTTTTTAGTCTTTTCAAAGAGATAACTTTGTCTTTGCTTATTCTCTGTATTATATATTTTGTTTCTCATTCATTTTTGCTTCTTTCTGTATTATTACCTTTAATTAGTTTTTAAAAATTTAATAGGCTAGTTTTTAATTTTTCCATAATGTTTTCAGATGGTTTAAATGATCTCTAAACAAGGTCTCTATATCATACATTTTTT
>ML092963.1:0-59646 GCA_003697995.1 Taxidea taxus jeffersonii | reverse complement strand
AGGAAAACATGCCCCATTCAAAGGAAGAAAATGAAGTGATAGAAAGTTATTTTTAAATAACCACATCAAAGGGGTCCTTGGGTGCTGAGTTCCTTAAGCATCTGACTCTTGATTTAGGCTCAGATTATAATTTCATGGTTGTGAGATCAAGCTGTGCATCATGCACTGCATAAAGTTCTGGGCTCCAAGCTCAGAGTGGAGCTTGCTTAAAATTCTCTCTCTCCGTCTCCTTCTGCCCCTCCCCACCATTTGTGCTCTCTGCCTCTAAAAAAATTAAAATAAAATAACCAAACTAAATATGCTGAAATGCTAAATAAAAATTTGGGTTAAGAATGAAAGAAAGAAAAATTGTATATGAACAAAATGAGAATATCAATAGAGATAGCTATTATAAATAGCAATCCAAAAATTATAATGCTGAGACATATAACAACTAAATTTAAAAATTCACTATACAGGTCAAAAACAAATTTTGGTTGACAGAAGCGTCAGTGATTTGAAGAGAGGGTATTTTAAATTTTGGAGTATTAGATGCAGAAAGAAAAAAGGGACGAAGAAAAATGAACAAAGCCAAAGGGACTTATGAAATACCATCAGGCAAATCAAAATGCATATTATGGGAGTCCCTGAAGTATATGAGAAAAAAGGGGGCAGGGAGATTATTTGAAGAAATGATGGCTTAAAATTCCCCATACGTGAAGAATAACATGGATCTACAAGTTTTAGGAGACCACTGAATTCCAATAAGATAAATGAAGACAGACTCACACCAAAACACATTACAATAAAACTCAAATGACAGTGAAAAAAAAAAAGAGAATCTTAAAAACAGCAAGTGAAAAATGAATCACCATGTACAAGGAATCCTTAACAGGATTACAGCAGATTCTTCAGTAAAAACCTTCAGCTGATAGGTTGGAATTACTAATGGAAAAGGAAAAAAAAAAAGCCCTAACAACTGAGAATTCTATATCCAACAAAACTGTCCTGAATTTGATAGGAAAACTAATATATTCTCAGATTAAAAAGAAACAAATTTTTAAAATTTGAGGGAATTTAATACCATTAAGACCTTGTCAAAAAAAAAAATACTAAAGGGAATCCTTCAGGGCAAATAAAAGTTTGCTGGTGTGTAACTAGAATTTATATAGAGAAATAAAGATCTCTATTAAAAAATAAATGGTGAGGGACGCCTGGGTGGCTCAGTTGGTTAAGCGGCTGCCTTCGGCTCAGGTCATGATCCCAGCGTCCTGGGATCGAGTCCCACATCAGGCTCCTTGCTCGGCAGGGAGCCTGCTTCTCCCTCTGCCTCTGCCTGCCTCTCTGTCTGCCTGTGCTTGCTCTCTCTCTATATATAACAAATAAATAAAAAAAAATTTTTTTTTAAATAATAAATGGTGAAATTATAAAAATTGGTATTATTGTAATTTTCACTTATAACTCAATTTTGAAAGCTTCTGTGAGATTCAAAATGTAAATGCATAAAATTAAATAATAATAAATTTGTGTTAATGGATGCACAGTATATAAAATATAATTTTTGATACAAGTGTGGAAGGCAAAGCTGTATAAGAGTGGAGGTTTGTGTGTACTTGAAGTTAATTTGGTATAACAAATTAGATTGTTATAACTTTAGGATGTTGTATGTAATCCCATTATAACAACAAAGAAAATATCTATAGAACACGCACAAAAGAAAATGAGATGAGAATCAAAATGTGTCACTACAAAACATGAACTAAACAAAACTGAAAGTGGTATTGGGGATATGAGGTAGAAAAAAGCTATAAGAAATTTTTAAAAATATGACAAACTAAGTCCTTCTCTATCACTAATTACATTAATGTTAATGGATTAAATTTCCCAATCAAATACCATGGATTGGCAGAATGGATAACATTGCTCAACTATATGCTAAGATAGACTCTTTCTGAAGGAAACATACTTGATAACAAATGACACAAATATATTGAAACTAAAAGGATGGAAAAATATATTCCATGCAAATAGTAACAAAAGGGAATGAAAATAGCTGTTAAAATAAATCTTAAATCAAACTACCATTATAAGAAGAATAACAGTACATTCTAGATTAAGTGATCCACTCACCAGAAAACATAGAGATTATAAACTGTATGTACCAAACATCCATCAAAACTCCAAAATTTATAACACAGACAGAATTACTGTGAGAAATAGGTCTACAATAATAGCTTTTATACCCGACCTTTGAAAAGAATGAGGCAGAAGATCAATGAGAAAATAAAGGATTTAAACAACAACACTATATACCAATTGGACCTAATAAGACACATAGAATGCTCCCTGAAACAACAAAATACACATCTGTCTCAACTGCACATAGACATTGCATGTATTAGTCCACATTTTAGTCAAAAAAAGTCTTAATAAATTTAGAAGTTTGAAATCATACAAAGTATTTTTTCTGATTAAAGTGAAACTGTGAATTAAAAGCAGAAGGAACACTGGAAAATGACAAATATGTGGAAACTATCACATTTTAAATTAAAAAAAAATTGGTCAACAAAAAGACAAGGGAAATTAAAAAATATTCCCAAACAAATGAAAACAAAAACACAATACAGCAGATTTATGAGATGTAGGAAAATTATGCTAACAGTCATTTTTAACTATAAATCAACATCTAAAAGGGAGCACTTTAAATCAACAACTTAAAGTTGCACCATCAATAAATAAAATAAACCCAAAGGTAGCAGAAGGAAGAAAATAATGAAGATTAGAACAGAAACCAAAGAAAGAATAGAAAATAACAGAGAATAAAAAATTGAAGACCAACAAAATTGAAAAAAAAATTTACTTAGAATGACTAAAATAAAGAATATTCAAATAATTAAATTAAATTACAAATGAAACAGGACACTGCTATCAATTTTACAGAAATAACAAGCTTTATAAGATGAAAAACTGAAACTGAGAGCTAACATTTAGAAAAACTAATAAAATGAACAAATTTTTAGGAACACCCCATCTACCAACACTGAATCACAAAGAAGTAAAAGGTCTGACTAGATCTATAAACCATAAAGAGATTAAACCAGTAATCACAATCCTTGAAACAAAGAAAATTCCTAGACCAGATACTTTCACTGGTGAATTTTACCAAATATTTACAGAAGAGGTAAGTCAATCTTGCTCAAACTCTTTCAGTAAATATAACATGAGGCCCCACACCCAGATGCATTCTCTAAGGCCAGAATTACCCTAAAACATGAACTAAGGACCCCATAATAATGGAAAGTTATAAACAAATATTGATTATGAATATTAATAGATGTCCTCAACAAAACACAAGTAAACAGAATTCTACAGATATTTTTAAAAATTGCATATCATGACCACATGGGAATAATTCATGAAATATGAAAATGATTCAACATATAAAAGTCAATGTATTACATTGATTACACCACATTAAAGGAATAATGGGGGGAAAAACACACAACCATCTCCACTGAAGCAGAAAAATTGACAAAATTGAATACCTTTTCATTATTAAAAAAATGTCTAACAAATTAGGAGGAGAAGAAAACTCCTTCAATATAGTAAGGACTATCTGTAAAAAATACACAGCTATACTTCCAGGGGAAAAGGCAGAGTAGGAGAATTCTAAGTCTACCACATCCCATGGATACAACCAGATAACACCCACACCTGTGTAAATAACCCCCAAAATGGCCCAAAGACTAGCAGAACAGATTCTTCACATCCAACTGTAGAGAAAAGACCATCTTAGAGAGGATATGATGGACAGAGATTAGATCCAGAGAAACAGACCTATGAGAGAGACCACAGAAGAGAGAGACATTTCAGGTGTGGAGAGAGGAGAGAAACAGAAAGCTCAGGCAAGGGGAACTCACATGGGGAAGAGAAATTCCCCACAATGCTTGGCTTTGAAAAACAGGGCATAATTTCACAGGGTTTATTTTTTTTAAGATGTATTTATTTATTTGACAGACAGAGATCACAAGTAGGCAGAGAGGCAGGCAGAGAGATAGGGAGAAGCAAGCTCCCTGCTGAGCAGAAAGCCTGATGAGGGGCTCAATCCCAGGACCCTGGGATCATGACCTGAGCTGAAGGCAGAGGCCATAACCCACTGAGCCACCCAGGCGCCCCTTCACAAGGGTTTATAATTAGTGGGGCTTAACACTGGAGTTGGCTCTGGGAGAACCAGGAAAGTGAGAGGAAATTTGAGCCCCATGCCCTTAAAGAGATAGCACAACAAACAGCCTTATGAAGATGGAGCATAGTAAGCAATTTTTAAGATACCTGAGGTATACAAGAGGGAGATTTATTTACTAATCTCAGAGCATGAGCTGGAGGGAGATCTTTTAGAGACTTCTCCAGGAACAACGGAGCTGTCAGGCACCATTTCCCACCCCTGCTCCACATCCTATACAAACAGACACCTGTGGGAAACAGCGCAGCACCAACACTAGTTTGCTAGTTTGCATGGGTCACCCTGCCCTTTCATTCTCCTGCAGACATGCTCTTTCCAGCCAGGCCTTTTTTCATGTTTCCTCCCATAACAGCCCTACACAAAACTTGCTCACACCCTCCTCTATGTTCCCCTGCAAACTTGCCCCCTCCAGTATGCCCTTCACCAGTGCCTATTCAAAGTAGTACCACAAATCTGGCAGTATGCAAATTATCCCAACAAGGGCCAGTGCCTCACCAAAGTGACTCCTACTCTGGGGAGAGAGGAAGATAACCACAGATACCAGTCCCATTGCAGCCCCAGCAGTGTGCTAGGGATAGTCATCTGGTCTTACTGAAGGCACTGCCCACAAAACGACTCAGGGAAAAACACAGGGGAAAGTGTCCTGCAGTTTGATGCTAACACATCTCTAAAAAACTCCTGATCTGACCCAACTTAAGCCCCCTGGATTGGCCCCCTAACTGCACAGGGACCAAGCCCTGCCTATAACAGGCAAAAAGAACTAAGGCAGGTGACTGCACTGAAGGCAAAAGCAGCTCAGCTATAATAGTAGGGTGTGTACAATGAACATAGGAGATACCCTTGATACACCAGGTTCTGATAAACGGGGACATTGCACCTGCAGGGCACTATAGGACTTCTTCTTCATAAGGTCTCTGCTTTCTAGAGGAGGACACATAGCTTCCTTTCCTAACATAGAAAAAGACACAAAGAGGTGGACAAAATGAGGAGGCAGAAGGATATGTCCCAAATGAAAGAAAAGGACAAAATCACAGCAAGACACCTAAATGAAATGGAGAGAAGTAATATGTCTGAAAGAGATTTTAAGTTAATAGTCATAAAGATACTCATTGGACTTGAAAAGAGTGGAGGACATCAGTGAGACCCTTAACGAAGAGATAGAAAACATAAAAAAGAACCAATCAGAGATGAAGAACTCAATAACTGAAATTAAAAATGTGCTAGAGGGGGCACCTGGGTGGCTCAGCTGGTTGAGTGTCTGCCTTTGGCTCAGGTCATGCTCCCGAAGTCCTGGGATCAAGTCCCACATCCAGTTCCCGGCCCATTGGGAAGCCTGTTTCTCTCTCTCCCTCTGCCTCTCCCCTCTCTCAACTCTTCTCCTCTCTTTCTCTCTCCCTTCTCAAATAAATAAATAAATAAATAAATAAATACATTTTAAAAGTACACCAGAAGGGATAAATAATAGACTATAGGAAGAAGAATGTATCAGCAACCTCAAGAAAACAGTAATATAAGTGATCAAGTGAATAAGAGAAAAAATAATAATAACAAATTAAAATGGACCTAGGGAACCCAGCAACACTTACAAGTGAAATCACATTTGTATTATGGGATCCCAGAAAGAGATAACTTGGCAGAAAATGTATTTGAAGAAATAATGGTAGAAAACTTCTTGAATCTAAGGAAGAAAATAAAAATCCATACCCAAGAGGTACAAGCAGCCCCCAACAAAATCAATCTGAGGTCTACACTAAGAGACATGGTGATCAAAATGGAAAAATAACAAAAAGTAATGAAGAGAATTTTAAAAGAAGCAAGAGAAAAGAATACAGTTATATACAAGAGAAACCCCATAAAGCTATCGGTTGATTATTCAGCAGAAACTTTGCAGGCCAGAAGAGAGTGGCATGATATAGGCAAATACTGAAATAAATAAAGAAAAAAAAAAAAAGCTGTGACCACACTCTATCCAGCAAGCCTCTCATTCATAATAGAAAGAGAGATAAAGAGTTTCCCAGATAAACAAAAGTTAAAGGAATTCATGGCCATTAAACCAGATCTACAAGAAATGTTAAAGGGGACTCTTTGAGTGGAAAGGAAAAACATAAGTAGGAATAAGAAAAGTTGGAAGCACAAAAGCAGTAAAAATAAGTATATCTATAAAAATGAATCAAAGTAGGAGGGCATGTGATGTAATGAGCTATGGGTATTATATAAGATTAATGAATTACCTCTACCTCTGAAACTAACAATGCATTATATATTAATTAATTGAATTTAAATTTTAAAATAAAATTTAAAAAACGAGTCAAGGGATTCACAAAATAAAAGGATGTAAAAGATGGTACTACATACCTAAAATTTAAAAAGAGTAAATAATGGGTCCAATCTTAAGCAACCATCAACTTAATATAGAGTGATATATGCAGATTATGCTATATACAAACATCATGATAACCATGAATCAAAAACCAGTAATAAAGATGTATAAAATAAAATATATCACTAAAGAAAGCCAACAAATCATGGAAGAAGAGACCAAGAAGAAAGGAACAGAGAATGACAAAAACAACCATTAAACAGTAACAAAATGGGGACGCCTGGGTGGCTCAGTTGGTTAAGCAGCTGCCTTCGGCTCAGGTCATGATCCCAGCATCCTGGGATGGAGTCCCGCATCGGGCTCCTTGCTCGGCAGGGAGCTTGCTTCTCCCTCTGCCTCTGCCTGCCTCTCTGTCTGCCTGTGCTCGCTCTCTCTCTCTCTCTAACTAATAAATTAAAAATTAAAAAAGTAACAAAATGGTAGTAAGTACATAACTATGAATAATTATTTTGAATGTAAATGGACTAAATGCTCCAATCAAAAGATACAGGGGTGGGTGGCTCAATAAGTTGAGTATCCAATTCAATTTTGCCTCAGGTCATGGTCTTGGGGTTGGGATAGGGCCCCATGTCAGGCTCCTTTCTCAGCAAGGAATCTTCTTGAGCATTCTCTTCCTCTCCTCCTCCCTCATTAACACTCTGTCTTGCTCTCTCAAATAAATAAATAATTTTTTAAAAAATAGAGTGACAGGATAGATAAGAAAGCAAGACCCTTCTATATGCTGCCTATAAGAGACTCATTTCAGACCAAAGCCACATGCAGATTGAAAGTGAAAAGACAGAAAAGCAATAATTATGACAATGGAAGTAAAAAGAAAGCCACAATAACAATACTTATATTAGAAAAAATAAAATTTTAAAACAAAGTGTGGAATAAGACACAAAGAAGGACTCAGGATAATCATAAAGGGAATAATCCAACAAGAACATATAACAATTCTAAATATGTATGCAAACAACATGGAAGAATTCAAATACATAAATCAGCTAAAAACAAACACAAAGGAAATAAGAGTAATACACTAATGGTAGAAGACTGTAACACTTCACTCAAATCAATGGATAGATAATCCAAACAGAAAATCAACAAACAGTGGCTTTCAATGGCATATTGGACCAGATGGATCTAACAAATACATTCAGAACATTCCATCCTGAAACAGCAGAACACACATTCTTTTCAGGTGCAATTAGAACACTGTCCAGGATATATTATGTATTAAAACAAAGAAAATCTCAACAAAATTCAAGAAGATAAAAATCACCTCATTCATCTTTCATCTCTCTGACTATAATGTTAGGAAACCAGAAATCAACCACAGGAAAAATCTGGAAAGAACACGAATAAATGGAGAATAAACAACATGCTACTTAACAATGAATGGGTCAACTAAGAAATCAAAAATGAAATTAAAAAACACATAGAGACATGTGAAAAAGAAAACACAATGGTCCAAAACTTTAGGATGCAGCATAAGCTCCTCTAAGAGGAAAGTCTGTAACAATACAGACCTACCTCAAGAAACAAGAAAAATATCAAATAAACAATCTAACCTTACACCTAAGAGAGCTTTAAAAAAAAAAAAAGAAGAAAGAAAGAAAAAGAAAAAGAAAAAAAAAAAAAACTCCAAACGTGTAGAAGGAAGAAAACAAAGATTAGAGCAGAAGAAGAAGAAAAAAAAAAAATGAAATGGGAACTAAAAGAACAATAGAACAGAACAGATCAGTGAAACCAGAAGCTGATTCTTTGGAAATATCAACAAAATTGATAAAATTTTATCCAGGCTCAGAAAAAAAAATGAGGACTTAAATAAAGGAAATCAGAAATTAAAGAGGAGAAATAAAAACTGACATCATGGAAATACAACTATTTATGGGAATAGTGTGAAAAATTATTGCCAAAAAATTGGATGACATAAAAGAAATAGATAAATTCCCAGATATGTATAATTTCCCAAAACTGAATCAGGAAGAAATAGAAAATTTGAACAGATGGATAAGCAATGAAATTGAATCAGTAATAAAAAAAAAAAACCAAGCAATAAAAAAACCCCTTCCAACAAACAGAAGTTCAGGACCAGGGACGCCTGGGTTACTCCTTTGGGTAAGTGCCTGCATTTGGCTCAGGTCGTGATCTTAGATTCCTGGGATTGAGTTATTTGGGCTCCCTGCTCAGCAGAGAGTCTGCTTCTCCCTTTCCATCTGACCCTACCCCACTCATTTTTTTTCTCTCTCTCTCTCAAATAAATAAATAAAATCTTTTTTAAAATGTTCAGGGCTAGATGACTTCACAGAGAAACTCTACCAAACATTTAAAGAAGAGTTAATACTTATTCTTCTGAAACTATTAAAAAAAAAAATAGAAGAGGAAGGAAAACTTTCAAACTCATTCTGTGAGGTCAGCATTACCCTGATAACCAAACCAGATAAAGACACTACAAAATAGAGAGAGAGAAGAAAGAACAAGAACTACAGGTCAATACATCTGATGAACATAGCTGCAAAAATCCTCAACAACACACAACAAATTCCTCAACAAAATGTTAGCAAACTGAATCTGACAATATATTGTAAAAGATCATTCATCAAAATCAGGTGGAATTTATTCCCAGGAAGCAAAATTGCTCAATATTCACAACTCAGTCAATGTGAAAATGTAATGTAAGTCAATGTAAAAGAAAGTATAAAAATCGTATGATCATTTCAATAGATGTAGAAAAGCATTTGACAAAGTACAAAATCCATTCATAATAAAAAACCTCAGCAAAGTAGATTTAGAGAAACATCCCTCAACATAACAAAGTCCATATATGAAAACACATAGGGAAAACTAACAGCTTTTCCCCTAAGACTTAAGCAAAACAAAAATATCCAATCTCACTACTTTTATTCAACATAGTACTGAAAGTCCTAGCCACAGAAATCAGACAACAAAAAGAAATAAAATTAGTTAGGAAGAGGTAAAATTTTATTATCTTCAGGTGACATAATACTATATATAGAAAGCTATAAAGAATCGACCAAAAAACTACCAGAACTGATAAATGAATTCAGTAAGGTCACAGGATACAAAATTAATATACAGAAATATCCATTGCATTCCTATACAAAAATAATGAAGTGACAGAAAGGAAAATTAAGAAAATAATACATTTACAATTACATCAGAAATAATAGAACACCTTGGAATAAACTTAACCAAGAAGATTAAAGATTTGTATTCTGAAAACTATAAAACATTGATGAAAGAAATTGAAGATTACACAAAGAAAAAGAAATTCTATGTTCATGAACTGGAAGAACAAATATAGTCAAAATATCCATACTATCTGAAGCAGTCTACAGATTATGCAATCCCTATCAAATTACCAACAGAATCTGGGGTGCCAGTGTGACTCAGCTGGCTAAGCAACCAACTCTTGATTTTGGCTCAGGTTATGATCTCTGGTCATGAGATTGAGCCCCCAGGTCAGGCTCTGCACTGAGTGTGGAGCCTGCTTAAGAGTTCTCTTTCCTTCTTCCTTTATTGCTCCCTGCTCATTCTCTCTCTCTAAAGAAAAATACCAGCAGCATTTTTCACAGAACTAGAATAATACTAAAATTTGTATGGAACCATAAAAGACCCCAAATATCCAAAGCAATCTTGAAAAAAAAAAGCTATAACTTCTGGAGATTTTGATTCCTTAGGTCTGAGATGGTGTCTGGGAATCTGTTTTTAAGAGTGGAATTTCAAGTGATTCTTAAGGATCAAGCAAGTTTGGGAAATACTCGTGTAGTAGTTAACAGCAGGGCTTTGGAAGCAAATGGATCTTGGATCTAGTCACATTTCATTTAATTGCCAGCTGTGTGTTTTGGAGCACATAAATAGCCCCCTTAAGTTTCAGCTTCCTTTAATATCAGTATTTACCTCTTAGAATTGTTAATGCAGTTAAAGGAAATAGCCTATATATAAAGTGGGGCCCATAATAAATATGCAACAAACATTATCTATTATAATTATGATCTAACAATAATTAGAATATTTTTGAGCATTTATGGCCAATGATGAAGACTTATTCTTTGCCCTCTAGGTGGAGAAGAAATTTTATACTAAAGGCAGTAAGTTATATCAAGGGGCACTGGCTGGCTCTGTTGGTAAAGCATATGACTCTTGACCTTTGAGATCCTGAGTTCAAGCCCACATGGTATAGAATTTTAAAAAGTTATATCATCAAGTAAGTTAAGAGCATTTTTTAAAAGAAAATAAATCACATAGGTGGAATATGCTAGAATTGAGTTATAGGGTGAGTGAGTGGAATGGAGTCATGTACTTTAATCATCTTAAAAATGTACTTCAAATTGACCTGGCAGTAGTGTGAATGTAAGAATTAATTCTGGGGAAAAATTAGAAGTTTGCTTCAATAGTAATGGTGATTTAATAGTAATTCAGGTTTAATGAAAATGAGAATCCATATCTCAAAACAAAATGTAGAGGCTTAAAATACATCTGAGGGGTACCTGGGTATCTCAGTTGGTTAAGTATCCACCTTCTGCTCAGGTCATGATCCCAGGATCCTCGGATTGATTTCTGCATGGGGCTCCCTGCTCAGGGGGAGTCTGCTTCTCCCTCTACCTCTCTACCCTGCTCCGTTTTTCTCTATCTCTCATGCACTCAAATAAATAAATAAAATCTTTAAAAAATACATCTGAAAGATGCTCTGTTTAACTCCTACAGTCTAGGTACATAAAGAAAAAAAATGTCCATATTAAAGATTTTCCATACAGTCCATTAAAAAAAGGTAAAACAAAAATAAAACTGGAGATCTCACAATCCCAGATTTCAAAATATATCACAAAGCTGTAGTGATCAAAAGAGAATGGTATTGACACAAAAATAGACACAGAGATCAACGGAACAGAGAGCCCAGAAATTAACCCATGATTATATGGTCAATTAATCTTCAACAAAGGATGCAAGAATATGCAATGGCAAATATATATATATATATATTCAACAATTGGTGTTAGAACTGAACAGCTGCATGCAAAAAAAAAAATGGCATCCATAAAAGATTAGTACAGAAATATATAAGGAATTTGTATAATTCAATACCACAAAAACAAATAATCCTATTAGAGAATTTGAAGAAGATATGAACATTTATTCAAAGAAGACATCCAGGTGGTCAAGAGACACATGAAAAGATTTTCAACATCACCCATCAGCAGAGAAATGCAAATCAAAACCACAATGAGATATCACCTCCTATGTGTCAGAACGGCTAAAATAAAAAACACAAGAAACAGGGTGCCTGAGTGGCTCAGTGGGTTAAGCCTCTGCCTTTGGCTCAGGTCATAATCTCAGGGTCCTGGGCTCGAGCACCACATTGGGCTTTCTGCTCAGCAGGGAGACTGCTTCCCCTTCTCTCTCTTCCTGCCTCCCTGCCTAGTTGTGATCTCTCTCTCTGTCAAATAAATAAATAAATAAAATCTTAAAAAAAAAAAAAAAACACAAGAAACAAGTATCTATGAGGATGTGGAGAAAAAGGAATGCTTGTGCACTGGTGGCGGGAATGCAAACTAGTGGAGCCACCATGGAAAACAGTATGGAGTTTCCTCAAAAAATTAAAAATAGAACTACCATATTATCCAGCAGTTGCACTGCTGGATATTTACTCAAAGAATACAAAAGCACTAATTGGAAAAGATTTATGTCCACTATGTTTATTGCAGCATTATTTACAATAGCCAAATATTGAAAAGAGACCAAATGTCTGTCAATGGATGAATGAATAATGGATATGTGGTATATTTATATACTAGAATATTAGTCATAAAAAAACAAAATCATGCCATTTGCAAAAATGGCATTTGGATTAGAGAGTATAATGCTGAGTAAATAAGTCAGTCAGAGAAAGACAATACCATACGGTCTCACCATAAGTGAAATTTAAGAAACAAAATAAACTGGGCGCCTGGGTGGCTCAGTGGGTTAAGCCGCTGCCTTCGGCTCAGGTCATGATCCCAGGGTCCTGGGATCGAGTCCCGCATCGGGCTCTCTGCTTAGCAGGGAGCCTGCTTCTCCCCTCCCCTCTCTGCCTGACTCTCTGCCTACTTGTGTAATCTCTGTCTGTCAAATAAATAAATAAAATCTTTAAAAAAAAAAAAAAGAAACAAAATAAACAAACAAAAAAAAAGAGGCAAACCAAAAAAATAAATTCTTAACTATAGAGAACAGACTGATGGTTACCGGAGGTGGATGGATGAAATTGGTGAATAATACACACACACACACACAAACACACACAGAGTGAGAGAGAGAGAGAGCTAACATAACACTCAATGATGAGTTAAATTTTTTTCTTTAAGATATGGAACAAAACAAAGATGACTATTGTCATGACTTCTGTTCAACTTGGGATTGGAAATTCTATCTAGAACAATAAAAAGAAATAAAAGGTATTCCAGTTGGGAAGAAAAGAGCATAATTATCTTTTTCCAAATAACATTATCATGTTTGTAGAAAACCATAAATACTATACACTGAGAGATACACACAATATTAGAACTAATCAAGAAATTCAGCAAAGTTGCAGGATACAAAACCAAGACATAAAAATTGGTTGCATTTCTACACACAAAGGGTAAACATTCTGGAAAGGGAATGAAATTATCAGTTCCATTTATAATATTATCAACAAGAATAAAATACCTAGGAATAAACTTAATCAAGAATATAAAAGACTTGTCCACTGAAAACTACAAAACTCTGATGTAAATTATTAAAGAAGAAACAAGTGGAAAGGTATTCCATATTCAATGATTGGAAGACTTAGTATGGTTAGGATGTCAATACTACTTACTTAAAGTGAAATGCAGATTCAATGCAATCCTTATAAAATCCCTTGGTATTTTGTTTATCTGTTTTGCAGAAATAGGAAAACTCATTCTAAAACTCATTATAGCATCAAAGGACCACAAATAGTTTAAAAGATCATTCAAATTTAATAAAACGTTGTGTAATCAATAAAATGTAGTTCTGGCAAAGATAGCCATATTGACCAATGGAAAAGAATAAAGAGTCCAGACATAAGGTCTTGGATATATGGTCAAATGACTTTCAGTAAGGCTGCCACAGAAATTCAATGGGGCAAAAAAAAAGTTTATTTAGTAAGTGATGCTGGAAAAACTGGATATTCACATAAAAAATAAATGAACAAGGACCTTTACCC
Organism: Taxidea taxus jeffersonii; assembly: GCA_003697995.1. NCBI lineage: Eukaryota > Metazoa > Chordata > Mammalia > Carnivora > Mustelidae > Taxidea > Taxidea taxus. Next base: position 45,837 of record ML092963.1, on the reverse strand, counting down.
TACACCATAAATAAAACTAACTATAAATGTATTCTAGGTCCAAACATAAGTACTAAAACTATAAAACTCCTTAAAAAATACTGGGGAAGTTTCATGATATTGGGTTTAGCAATGATATCTTGAATATGGCACAACAAGCACGGGCAAAAAGAAAAAAAATAGATAAATTGGATTTCATCTAAATTAAAAACCCTTGGGCACCTGGGTGGCTCAGTGGGTTAAGCCTCTGCCTTCGGCTCAGGTCATGATCTCAGCATCCTGGGATCGAGTCCCGTATTGGGCTCTATGCTCAGCAGAGAGCCTGCTTCCCCCTCTCTCTCTGCCTGCCTGCCTCTCTGCCTATTTGTGATTTCTCTCTCTCTGTGTCAAATAAATAAATAAAATCTTTAAAAAAATTAAAAAATAAAAATAAAATAAAATAAAATAAAAACCCTTGTGCATCAAAGGACACTATCAACTGTTAAAAGCACCCCATGGATTGGGAGAAAATATTTTCAAATTGTATATCTGATTAAGATTAATATTTAGAATGCAAAAAAAACTACTAAAACTCTCAAAATTCAATTTTTTTAAATGAGCAAATATTGGGAATAAACACTTCTCTAAGAAGATATGCAAATATCTAATATACATATAGAGAGATGCTCAACATCACTAACCATTAAAGAATAAAAATGACAATGAAGTACTACTTTCATACTCATTAAAATGGCTATTACAAAAAATGAAAAGAACAAATGTTAGTGAGGATGTAAAACCATTGTAACCCTTGTGCATTGGTGGGAGCAATGTAAAGTAGTGGAAAATGGTTTGGGGGTTCCTCAAAAATTAAACAGAATTGCCATATGATCCAGAAATTCCTCTAGGTCTATAATCAAAACAAAACAATATAACAAAACAATCAAAATCTGAACAGGGATTTGTACACCAATAGAAGTAGAAACCTTATTTACAACAGTCAAAAATGAAACAAACCAAATATCCATTTACATATAAGAGGATAAGCAACATATGCTCTAAACAAGCAATGGAATATTATTCAGACTTAAAAAGCAACAAAATGGATGAATTTGAAAACATTATGTCAGGTGAAATAAATCAGACTCAAAAGGTTAAATACTGTATAAGTATTTAAGTATCTGCCTTCTGCTCAGGTCATGATCCCAGGATCCTGCGATTGAGTCCTGCATTGGGCTCCCTGTTCAGGGGTAGTCTGCTTCTCCCTCTACCTCTCCACACTGCTCCTGGTTTTTCTCTCTCATGCACTCAAATAAATAAATAAAATCTTTAAAAAAAAAAACATCTGAAAGATGCTCTGTTTAACTCTACAGTCTAAGTAAATAAAGAAAAAAAAGTCCATATCAAAGATTTTCCATACAGTCCATTAAAAAAAGTAAAATATGTAAAAATATGTAAAAGTAAAATATATGGCATCCTAAAAGACCATATACTGTTTGTTAATATATGGGGAATATACAGTCTAAACAAATTGAATTATTTTCCATGGTTGAAAGGGTGGTGGGAAGGCAGAATATTTATTTAATACACACTATAATGTGATTAAATGTAAATAAAATGCAAGATAAGTCAAATTAATCTAGACAGAAATGTTTTGAAAAAAATTGAAATTCATTTCTTATAATAAAAAAGCAATTTAGGGAGGAGGGGCAAGATGGTGGAGAAGTAGGAGATCCTTTCAACTGGTCCCCTAAAGTGAGCTGAATACCTACCAGAACATTCTGAACACCCATGAAATCAGCCTGAGATGTAAGATTATACACTGCTGGATCTCTATGGGGGCAGAAGACATCAGTGGAGAGGTAAATTAGAGTGGGAATGCTAGGACTGATATTGGAGGATAAACAGAAGGGGGAGGGAGCCACAAGAAGTGATCAATTGGAAAGTAATACACCAATAAAAAAGTGCCCTGTAATTGGAGACCAAAATTAAATTTCATTAATTAACCAGAGTCTGGTTAAAAGCACTCAAAAGGAACAAAAGATCTTAAGGGGCAACTGGTGGAATCGGGCTGTCACAGGTAGGGGCCTCTAAGACCACGTTCCCAGGACAGTCACTGCCAGTGACCACCCATGCCAGAGATAGTCTGGCAGAACCTCAAGTCCATGGTCCCTGAGCCAGGGGTTTCCCGCTGCTTGCACCACTGCTCAGGCTGGAAGGACTCCTGCCCCCCACCTGAGACAGCCTGGTGTGGGCGCCAGCCTGCGGTCTCTAGGACCACAGCCTTCCATGACCAGCCACAGGGTCTGAACACTACCAGCCTGTGCCAGAAAGAACCCTGTGTGATTTCTGGTTGGGATTCCGCCCCAACAGCCTTCTGTGACCTGTACGACCACTGGGTCTGAGAGTACCTGGCATGGGCCTGGACCCTAGACAGCAGTTCCTGCAAAGGCAGCCACCAGAAGCAGGCTCCCCAGACCCAATGGGGGACTCAGGTTAGCACTGGACAGTGGCTGGGGGTGTGCACCACCTGTGGGAGGTTGCGTTGTTCAGAGGAGTTTGCAGAGAGGGAGTCTGTGTGTTCCGGATCACCAAGAGGGGAACTGTCTGAGGCTTCTCTCTGAGGTGGAGATCTGGGTGCAGACAGATTCTTTCTTTGCTCTGACCCCCTGAAAAGCCGCAAAAAGCCACCAAAAAACAAAACCCCCCACAGAACAAAAGCCTGAAAAACCAGTTTCCACAGAGCCCAGGCCCTTGATAACCTGCAGGTTGACTCAACCCAAGCAAGATTGATGGGAGAACAACCCAAGCAAGATTGATGGGAGAACAACATGGAAGGCCCCTCCCACAGAATAAAATCCAAAGAATAAAGGACAGCTACCACAGGGTCCCCATAAAGCTATAAAACCCCAACATGGAAAAACAATATACTAAGCTCCCAGTATTATATATTTATTTCAGAGATACAACTTTTTTTTAATTCATTCTCATGATTCTTGTTCTCTTATTTTTAACCTACTTGCCATTACAACTAGAGGTTTAATACAACATATTCTATAATAACATTTTAACTTGAACTTTTTTCATTCACATACCTGTGTTTCCTTTTCTTTCTTTTTTAAAAATATACATATAGATACAAGCTTCAAGGTAATCCTTTTTCCCTATTCAATACTACCCTATATATAAACCAATTTTAATTTCCTTTATCTCTGGAAAGTTGAGTCCTTTAACAAAGATATCAAGATAGACCCAGGAAGAACCAAAATAACTTTCCTCACCCACATAAAGGATTAATAACCACCCTCTCATCTTATTCTTCTGTCAGTGTTTCTGTGTATTTATTTTTGATCTGGTATTATATAAATCTTATTCTTGGGGTTCATTTTGGCTGGGTTGTTCTTTTTTTCCTTTTCATTTATGTTTTTTGGTCTTTTTGTTTGTTCATTTTTGTTTATATACCTTATAATTCTTACTGTGGGGGCTCATTTTGGCTGGGTTTCCTCTCTCTTTTTTCTCTTTCTCTCTTTTTTTCATTTTTCTTTCTTTTTGGTGGTGACTTCTAATTGCTCTGGACATTTCCAGGGTGCACCTTGCCTGGATCGTGGTTGATATATTCAGCTATACATCCCCTTGACCACCTCTCACCAAAATGACTAGGAGAAGGAATACCCAACAGAGGAAAAATTCAGAGACTGTACCCTCTGCCACAGGACTACTGATATGGACATAAACAATATGTTGGAAAGGAAATTCAGGGTAACAGTTATCCAGGCAATGGCTAGGTTGGAAAAAAACATTAGTGACAACATAGAATCTCTAAGGGCAGAAGTGAGGGCTGACCTGGAAGAAGTTAAAAATGCTATCAATGAGATCCAATCTAATCTAAATACTCTAACAGCTGGGGTAACCTGAGGCAAAGATAGAATTAATGATCTAGAGGACAAACTGATAGAGAAGAAGGATCAGGAGGAGGCCTGGAACAAACAGCTTAGAAGCCATGAAAAACAGAATTAGGGAAATAAATGATGCCATGAGATGTTCCAACATCAGAATTATTGGGTTCCCTGAGGGGGTGGAGAAAAAGAGACTAAAAGATAGAGTTGAACAAATTATGGATGAAAATTTCTTCAGTCTGGGGACAATCTATAGAAACAAGGATTTCACAGGCAATATATTCAATAAATATACATGATTTCCATGAAAAATATATGAAATAGCCAATAAAATATTTATAGAAAAATAATCTGTGTGTGAATGAAGATTTAATTTTTTTTCTTATTTTTAAAGTTTTCTTTTATTTTTGAAATCAAATGTGCAATTAAATTATGAGAAAAATATTAAATATATATTTGAAAATAGAGTTTAAAATGTTAGGAATAAAGTAAAGTAAATATTAAGAATTTATTTGGGAACAAAAGGCCACATACCTTATTAGCACCACAAACAGTTCCTTCTTTTACCCACATCATTTCACCATCTCTAACACCATCTGGAAAATCCAAAGCAACACAGAGGTGTCCATTTATATTGGCATAAATAGTAGTGGCATTTGGAATTTTTATTATTTCTTCGTTTTTATGTTGGCATATTAATTTTCCACACAGCAGATCCCTAAAATTTATGAATAATTGAAATCATTAGACTTTAATAAAAAGATATTATAATATCATTTATAAAGCAAAGAGATTTAGTTAAAGCATTTAAGGCTTATAGAAAGATGCATGCAATTAATTATAAAATAACAAAAAAATTATAAAGACCTTGCCTGCATTGTTAAAAATAACAATATTTTAATAATTTTTAACTACTTCACAGATAGCCTGATCATTTTCTTGGTAATAATTCTGCCATTCTTTTTTTTTTAATTTTTAAAGATAAACAATTCCAAACTTACTCCATTTTTAAAAATTGGTAAACTTAATCTAATTACCAGCCTCACTGAATTTTCTTTTCCTTGTTCAAACATAATACCTACTCTCAGAATTATGGGTTTCAAATAGACTGGACATTGAGATCCACATTCAAAAAACATTATATAATAAATACTAAAACAAAACCATGAAAGATGTATCATAAAAATAGTGCTGTAAAACACAGAAAAAGTGATATAGTAATGAGAATATTAAAAAGTATTAAAATCAAAAGAGCAATAATAACATTTAAGATTGACTTTCCAAGAAAAAGAAAATGACCAGAAGATTATTGAATGAGAGATTCATAAAAGAAACAAATTGTCTTCCCACTCTATATGCAGAGAAAATATTTTTCAAAGTGAAACATGGCATTTTCAGATAATAATTAAGAAAATTTGTCACCAGCACTCCTGAACTAAAGAAAATATAAACCAAGTTCTTCACACTGAAAGAAACTTACCCTAAGTTTTGCAGAAGTACAAAATGTATATAATTTTATCAGATTGAGGAAGTCTCTTTTTATTCCTAGTTAGATGACAGTATTTATCATAGGTCAGTGCTAGATTTTGTGATAAATTAAGACACAAAACCAAGAACATTGTGCTGATAAATGTAAATGAGAGGGCTATAAGAGAAAGGGAGAAGATATATTTAAATCATCTACCCCAAAAACAAATATAAAACTGGTCAAATTAGTCAAAACAACCATTTTAGGGCTATAAAATCTGATCAAAACAAAAATAGTGAGAATCATTTATGAAAAGCTTCCATAAAATCAAGAATAGTGAGAGGTATGGTCTTTTTTGCTGAGTCTGTTCCTATGTCCTCTCCCAGTTGATGCTGTTATTTACCAGGGCACGGGGTGTGGGGGGGGCATGAAGACCTTTAAATTAAATGTCAAAGGAGTGGTTCTAGATTTGGTGAAGAGAACAAAAAAATCTCACCTATCAACACTTTGAATAAAAGTAGCCAATAAGGTCAGAAAAGAACGTAAAACCAGCAGCACCATGAGCCCAAGGTTGAGGTCCCAATTAGGGTTAGTGACAGATCAGACAGAAATTAGAGGCATGATCCTGGAAATAATATTTCCATAAAGGGTGGTGATAAACTCTCCTCATATCACATCCCTAGCTGACAGGGAGGCTGCATTTCATATGCCAGAGGGACCTGAGAAGTACTGATGAGAAGTAACACCAGTGGGAACTTTAAATTTGCCTAAAATGTAAATGTGCTCCCCAATTACAAAGAAAAGCCAAAAGCCACATGGCTTTAGTGATAAATTCTATGAAATGAACAAAGACAACATAATTATACACAAATATTTATAGAAAGTGAAAAATCAATCAATGTTAACCACCACATTAATAAAAGAAAGGAAAAGAACCATATGATCATTTGGATAGATGCAGAAAAAAAATTCAACAAACTACAACATCCATTCATGATAAAAACCCACAACAAAATGGGGTTAGAGGTAATATACCTCAATATAATCAAGGTCATTTATGAAAAACCCACAGTTAATATCATCCTCAATGGGGAAAAGCTAAGACCTTTTCTTCTCTATAGTCAGGAACAAAACAGGAATGTCCACTCTCAACACAGTTATTTGATGTAGTACTGGAAGCCTAGCCACAACAATCAGAAGACGAAGGAGAAAAAGAAAAGAAATGAAAAAGAGAGAGAGAGAAAGAGAAACAAAGAAAAGGCATCTAAATCAGCAAGGAAGAAATAAAACTTTATTTGCAGATGACATGATAATGTATAGAAAATACCGGAGACTCCAAAAAACTGATAGCTCCAATTCACAAATTCAGTAAAATCACATGATACAAAATCAAGGTACAGAAATCTGTCACATTTCTATACAAAAATAATGAAGCAGCAGAAAGAGAAATTAAGGAATCAATCCCATATAAAATTGCACCAAAAACAATAACAGGAATAAACCTAATAATAATAAACCTAGGAATAATCCTAAACAAAGAGGTAAAAGGTCAGGTCTGTACTCTGAAACTATAAAACACTGATGAAAGAAATTAAAGATGGCACAAAGAAAGTCATTCCATGCTCATGGATTAGAAGAACAAATATTGTTAAAATGTCCATATTACTCAAAGCAATCTACACATTCAATGCATTCCCTATCAAAATACCATTAGCATTTTTCACAGAACTAGAACAAACAATCCTAAAATCTGTATGGAATCACAAAAGATCCCAAATAGCCTAAGCAAACTTGAAAGAGAAAAGCTGGAGGCATCACAATTCTGGACTTCAAATTATATTATGAAACTGTAGTAATCAAAACAGTATGGTGCTGGCACAAAAATACATACATAAATCAATAAGACAGAATAGAAAATCCAGAAATGAACCCACAACTACATGGTCAATTAATCTTCAACAAAAAAGGAAGGAATACCCAATGGGAAAAAGACAGTTTTGTTAAGGAATAGTGTTGGGAAAACTGGAAAGCAACATGCAGAAAAATGAAAGTGGACCATTTTCTTACATGATACACAAAAATACAAAGTGGATGAAAAACCTAAATGTGAGACAGGAATATCAAAATCCTGAGAAGAAAATAGATGGTAACCTCTTTGACACTGACTACAGCAACTTCTAACTACATATGTCTCCTGAGGCAAGGGGAACAAAAGCAAAACAAAATAAAACAAAAACAAAAATAAAAAACAAACAAACTATGGGGGCTTCTGCCCAGTGAAGGAAACCATCAACAAAACTAAAAGGCAACCTTCAGAATGGGAAAAAATATTTGCAAATACCATATCCATAAAGGGTTGGCATCCAAAGTATATAAAGGACTGATATAACTCAACACTCAAAAAAACAAAAATCCAGTTAAGAAATAGGCAGAAGACGTGAACAGACATTTTTCCAAAGAGGACATACAGATGGCTAACAGACATGTGAAAAGATGCTCCACATCACTGATCATCAGGGAAATACAGTGAGATGTCACCTCATATCTGTCAGAATGGCTAAAGTCAATTACACAAGAACTAATGGGTTTTGGTGAGGATATGTAGAAAGGGGAACCTCTTGCACTGTTGGTGGGAATGCAAACTGGTACAAGCATCTGGAAAACAGTGTGGAAGTTCCTCAGAAAGTTAAGTTATGATATGCACTGCTTGGTATTTCCCCAAAGGATACAAAAATACTGATTTGAAGGGATACTTGCACCCCTATGTTGTCAACGGCATTATCTACAGTAGCCAAACCATGGAAATGGTACAAGTATCCACTGACTAATGAATGGATAAAGAAGAAGTGAGATATATATATAATGGAAAATATTACTAAGCCATAAGAAAGAATGAAATCTTGCCATTTGCAATGATGTGGATCAAGCTAGAGTATTGGGCTAGGTGAAATAAGTCAATCAGCAAAAGACAAAGACCATATGATTTCACACATATATGCAAATTAAGAAACAAAGCATTATGAGTATAGGGGAAAGGAGAGAGAGAGGAAAACCAAGAAACAGACTCTTAATTATAGAGAACTGATGGTTACTGGAAAGAAGGTGGGTGGAGGGAGCTGGGTAAAATAGGTGATGGAGATTAAGGAGTGCTCTTGTGATGAGCATCAGGTGTAGTATATAAGGCTGAGTCACTAAATTGTATACCTAAAACTAACATACTTTAGGTTAACTGGAGTTTAAATAAAAACTTAAAAAATTAAGATTTTAAGAGCTTAAGTTAGATTAACAAAAGTAAATGAATTATATACTGTATAGAGTTATCACTATTTATGTTTTTTAAGGTATATGCAGTATTTTAACAAAATGGATATCCTGAAAATTATGTCTGGTGGATAATGTGAACATCTATTTATAGTAGATTCTATATCATAAAATTTTTATTTGGCTTATGAATAGTTTTGGAGGTCTCAAATTCCACACACCCACTGATGTATCAGAGGATTCAACAAATTGTCCTGCACCAAAAGTGGCAAGGGAGACAAAGACCAAACAAAATATATACAACATGTTCTAAAAATAACATCCTAATCAGCAAAATCTTAGCAATGATGAAAATAGAGATATCGTAGAGCAATTTCTTATGGCCTGACTTTTTCTGCCTGTGGGCAAAAAAGGAAAATGGAAAAGAGAAAACAACTCTTGACATTCAGGTGTAAGTATTAACAGCAAGGCATGAGAGCTGTTATAGACTGACTTTCACTTACAGCTAGATCATCATGGGTAACTGTTGAATATAAGCAATTTTAGGAATATCAACTTTAAGCCACGTCACTCTGCGACCATAAAGGATCAAGAAAAAGACAAACCTGTTCCATAAGTTATGTCTTGAATATAGAGAGACAAGATATAAACGTTGCCCAAACAACAAAACTACCAAACATCCCTCTCATCTAGCTAATATGAATGACTGCTGCTCAATTACAACTTTAACTTCTCTCCAGTCTTCCTCATTTATATATAAGATTATAAGTACTTTGTGGTGTTTAACCAAAAATAAAATTATTTCTTTAAGTTCATGTTTTAAATACAGAGATATACATGAGCATACAAGTAATTGTATGATACATGTATGTGCATATATTACATGTATGTTCTAGCTCTGTTGATTAAGAAGGGCTAGAGGTAATGAAAAACAGTGGAAATAAGCATATGGTGTCCAAATATTTATTTTTTAAATATTATTCTCTACTCAAAGGTATATGGGCTACTTGGATAAATGGCTGAATCCAGAGTAGGGGTAAAACAGGAGCCTAGAACATTTTGTGCTAGAAAAATTTGGAAGTTCTTGAAAAGTCATATACACTTTTGAAAATGAGAACACTGTGGGCAAATAAGAGACTCTCAGTAGCCAAATTGATACATTTGAAAAAGAATCAGTATAAATAATAACAGTAATGTATTTATACTATCAAATAAAATTCAATTGCTGAGTCTGAACTGACACAAATAAATGCATAAAAAACAAACAAATAAATATAGTGAAGGGATTACTTCCTATAGTACATTTCTAATTTAAAGGCAAAGTCAATAATGGAGTTAGAAATCATCAATGGATTTTAAACCTAGTTTGAAAGGGAACAGAGTATGTCCATGGTCTCAATATAATTTAACCTAAAATATCCAAGATTGAGAAAAAAATGTCATATATGCCTTAAAAATTGCACTAAGGCATACATCACTTCAGTAGTAAGAATGCCAAAATGCTTAATTTGAGTCTAATTATGAAAAATATCCATCAAAACCAAATTGAGGGAAATGTTTAAAACAATTACTCCATAGCATTAAAAAAAAAGACCCATGGTAAAGAAAAAATTAAAACAAAAAAAATTCTAGATTAAAGCTTAAAAATACATTATGACTAAATGCAAATATATGACTGGATTAGTTCCTGAAAAAGGCAAAATAACTCTAAATATTTCACTGAAACAATTGAAGTTTTAATACGAGCCATGTTTTATAACTACAATATAAGTTATGTAAGAAAATATCTTATTCTCAGGAAAGACACATGATTTATTTAGAAGTAAAGAAAGGTGGTTTTCAATATTCTTTCAAATGGTTTAGGAAAATCATTTTGATGACATGAGAGGTAAGTTGGAAAAAAACAGAAGGATAAATAAAACAAATGGAGAAAATGTAAACAACTGATAAACCTGGATAAAGATATATGAGGAATCTATACTATTCATGCAAACTGGAAGTGTTTTACAAAACTTTTATTTTTACTATCAAACCAATTTTGAAATCATATCAAAATAAAATATTATAATAACAGTAACATTCTAGATCTAATATATATTAATTATAAGATTTCATAATTAACTCTCCTATACTGCATACTATGTGTCAGTCCCACTCTAAATATTTTTTTAAATATTTTCAATAGAGTATCTAAATTAGCCTAATGGTGCTGGTGGAATTAATGTTCATATTTTACATATCAAAAATGATGCACATATCACACAAGTAGGTAAGCAATGGGATTAATATTTGAAACAAAGATGTATGGCTATAGAGCACATGTTTTAAACATAGTGCTCTACTTACTGGATAGTAAAAATTCATACATTTTCATTTCATCACTGTAAGAATGCTCATCTTTTGTAAAATTAGAATGACAGTATGCAAAATAAGAATTTTAAGTTTTAATTGGTTAAATCCACTTAACCAATGTTTTCAATGTACCTATATAAATTAAACACTGTGTGGGAAGGTACAAGGGATAAACAAATATATGAGAAAGAGCAATATAAATATTCTGTATTAAGGACATTTATAATTTATGGTCTCACTTTATGATCAAGTGATATTCTGTTTACTCATAAGCTTAATTATCTTGTGCTATTTTCTAATTTAAAGCAACAAATAGAGTTTCTCAGTTAAATTTTTTAAAGCATACTTAGTTTTACACTGTGTGTATCCTGAAGGAGTTGAACCGCAGTTCCCAGATATATCAGACTTAGAATTAAGATGAGTATAACACTCTTCTGGAGCAAATACTGATTCTGAGAAAAAAAATAAGTGTAGTTAGCCATATTGAGCTTATATAAATTTAAAATAATTTATTAATATACTTGAAATTCTGCAATTGTTCATAATTTATTATAGAAAATATGATCAGGGACGCCTGGGTGGCTCAGTTGGTTGAGCGGCTGCCTTCGGCTCGGGTCATGATCTCGGCGTCCTGGGATCGAGTCCCATGTCGGGCTCCTTGCTCTGCGGGGAGCCTGCTTCTCCCTCTGCCTCTGTCTGCCACTCTGTCTGCCTGTGCTCGCTCGCTCTCTCTCCCTCTCTCTCTGACAAATAAGTAAATTAAAAAAAAAAGAAAAAGAAAATATGATCATAATATGTTGAAAACAGGGACGCCTGGGTGGCTCGGTGGGTTAAAGCCTCTGCCTTCAGCTCAGGTCATGATCCCAGGGTCCTGGGATCGAACCCCGCATCAGGCTCTCTGCTTAGCAGGGAGCCTGCTTCCTCCTCTGCCTCTCTGCCTACTTGTGATCTCTGTCTGTCAAATAAATAAATAAAATCTTTAAAAAAAAATGTTGAAAACAAAATAAGATTTAAGATTACACAAAATCATTTCAATTAAATATTTAAAAATTGAAAGCCAGGTGCCTCTTTAGTGCAGTAGGTAGCTCATCAGTCTCATAAAAATTGAAAGCACTCTTGTCTACCATCCAAAAAGATATCTTAAATTTAACTATGGTGTGCAGTTTATTTTGCTAATTTTTAGTAAGTCTAGATATCTATAAATGTATAAGAAACTAAAAATTAACTTATTGGTCAAGAACCTATTTTGCATAAATGTCTTTTCAAGTCAACCTATGAAATTAATATCTTGTTTTTTTCATCGTATTTCCCTCAGACCAAAAAATCTTGGGGAGTCATAATTTTTACATTCACTATCCAATCCATGTACATGATGTGTTCAATTCTCAGAAGAGCTAACCTACTTAAAGAGCACTTTATTTATTATAACTTCCATTAGTTCTACTGTAGTTGAAAGATTAGCCCAAAAATCTCTGATAGGAAGATTTAATCACTGCATTGTGGTGCTGAAGAAAAACAGCACACCTAAGAGGATCACAATGGACACATTAGGATCTCAGCTGAAACTCCTACACTCTATTATTGTTATTATTATTATTATTAAACTGAAAATAAGCACTTTATTTTATCCCGGAGGTCATTTGCAAACTAGGTTATGGGTGAGAAGTCAAAATTATATGCTTAACTAATGAACCAGGCCATTGATGACAGACATAAAAATAGGCCAAAGATGAAAGATCTTTATAGCTATAGTAATAAAATTGAAGATCTAAGGAGTCTCAACATAAACTTTATTATCCCCTCAAAGCTTTTTCCTGATTCTAAACATGTGAAGAACAGGAGATTAAGCCATAAGAGATTCTTAATTATAGGAAACAAACTGAGGCATCCTGGAGGGGAGATCAGTGGGGGAATAGGGTAAGTGGGTGATGGGAACTAAGGAGGGCACTTGATAAAATGAGCACTGGATGTTATATGCAACTGAGGAATCACTAAACTCTACCTCTGAAACTGGTAATACACTATATGTTAATTAATTGATTTTAAATACAATTTTTTAAAAATAACAAAATAAAATATAAGGAGATGACTCCCATAAAGCAGTGTGGATTTTTCTGCCGTTTCTGTGTTGTGGTTACATATCTGCTAAGGGAAAGAGTCTCAGTAAATGTAATAACTTTCAGTTGAAAACCCTGAAGAGTTATGCCATAGAAACAACAGTAAATTAGACAGACTGAACTTTAAACTCTAACCAAAGCTTAATACATATCCATTTCTGATTTAATTAAAGTGATTAGTCTCTCATTTCATACACTTAACAGAAGAAATTGTTCTGTTAAGTGTAAGATAACAATAGTATCTATGCAAAAAGCATTAACAAAAATGATTTAAATATTGTAATATTAATTAAATCATTTTAATTGTCAATTCTAAATTGACAAGAAATATGACTCACACTTGCTTTTTAAAAGTTATTGTGTCTTTTTCTCCCATTCTAGAGGTTTTATTTTAATCTTTTCATTTTTTGTAGTAGTTTTGCTATGATGTCTTTATGTGTCTTTTCTTTAAAGACATTCTTCTTAAGATTCATAGAGCATCTTGAATCTGTGGGATTAACTTTCATTTTGAAAATTATTGGTTCTTATCTCTTTAAATATTGCTACTTTCCATTCTCTATTTTATCTTTTTAATGACACTTTACTGAGTTAGACAGATTTGGTGAGGTAATGATCACTGAAATCTAATCAGGCAATTAAATGGGCCAGGGCTGACATATAGTTATTTTCTGGATATGCCTCATTGTCTTTGGTGTGACCCATGTAAGCTACTGATTGAAAGCCTTGTCAATATTTGTTTTCACTGTAAGTCTGCCTGAGATAAATTCTTACCATTTAGAGAATCTCAGAACAGCTTCCTAGCTTACTAACATAGGCACTTCAAAATGTAGTGAAATCTTTTAGAAGACCAAGGTTTCCTGGTGGCAAGCTTCTACCATTTGGTCTTTGATTATCTTGTGACTACAGGGAAATTCATAATGCTTTTTTAATGTTCTTAACCTGGTTGACCAAATTGTTGAGCAGATTCAGAGCTCCAAACATGTCACTTGAAAAAAATTTTCTATGGTTTTGACTGTCCCCTTAAATTTGAACTGCTAAAATTTTTCTTCTTTTCTTTCTAATAGAAGATCTCTGACTAATCCAAGCCTGATCTTCAACTTTCAAAACCTCCAAATGTCTCTAGAAAAAAAAAAATAGGCTAACATAAATAAAATATGCAAAATTTCTCTCATGTTATAATTTAAACTATTAGCTGTCTTTGGTTGCATTATAGTCTAATACTTTTTAAAATAGACCAATAATAATCACTTCTCGGCCTTTTGGCTAAGATCAAGTGTAAAATAGACAAATAAAATATATCTTAACTTTTCTAGTTATCTTTTCACAGTTACATCTGTCACTACTTGCTACAAACTTTTCCTAAATTTAATATTTAATACAGGTTTTAAATTTAATGTAATTGCTAAATATTTAAATGTAAATTAACTGTCTTAGAATTTATTGTCTTATGTCCTTTTTTAAACTCTGTTCTTGTCATCTTTGGAATTAATCAAGTATTTTTATTGTCTTCATTTTTCTCCTTTATGAGCTTGTAGTTTCACCTTATTCTTATTGTAGCTGTCTTAAATTATAAAATTAATACTTGACCTATGCCAATTTTTAATTCCACTTTGTGCTACATTTTATTGGAATGACTGAGTTTTGTTTCAGGTATTTTTTCCCTTGGTGAAACTATTTTTTCTTTTATTCTTCTTCTAGAGCCTAACATTTTTGACATATTAATATCTCCATTTCATAATATTTTTAATATTTTAAAATATGTATATTTTAAGAGATATGTACATTAGTCAAAAATGAATTTTGCTAATTTCTATGATGATTATTTCTTCTTGTTTAATTCTTCTATCTCCTGGCTCAGAATCATTTTTTTAGACATCATTTTTTAGACATCATTCACAACTAGTTCCTACAGAAATAAATTTGGAAAGCAAATTACAGGTGTTCAAATGTGTGCTTTCATATACTTTTTAATTTTTTTAAATTTTGGGGGTATCTACCTATTTAATATTGGGTGAAATTTGCAATTCTATCTGCCAGCTTAAGTTCAGCCTTTTCAATGATCTAACCAATATGCTTATTTTTACATTTTAACAAGAATACCTTTCAAATCAGGATTTTCTTTTCCTTTCTCTTTCTTTTTCTATTTATCTATATGTATGTATAGGCAGATATACATAGGTAAATGATACAGATGAAAAGATAGAGATGATAGAGATAGATTAGATAAGAGATAGGTAGAGCTAGATGATAGATAAATGATAGATGATAGATGATATATTAGATGATAGATGATAGATTAGATAGATAATGGATAAATGATAAATGACAAATAGATACTAAAGGGAGAGATAGAGATATCTTTCTTCAAAATTTTCTTGTGGTTCAAATCATCCAGTTCCTTGGGAAAACACTGCACCATTATGTTTCTTTTCTTGTATCTTTGCATTGCCTTTCTTCAAAACAACAGTCATTCTATGTTACTGTATATTTATTTGGGGTAATGTTTATTTTGGATAATCACTTTGCAACTCCTTTTTACACAGAAATTAGAGTAGGCATTTACCTGTTACAATTAAGAAAAGTTTTACCCACCCAGCTATTTTTATGAGTATCCTGAATATTTCCCGTCAATTGCTCTTGCTTCTCCTGATACAGACATAACATGCTGCTGCCATTGCCGCTGTCTCCATCTACTTCAGCAAATAATTCTGTGTATATTTTGTACCATGGTTTTCCTTTTTGCTTTCAACCTTGGTGCACATCATCTTTCAATGATTTCATAGTTACTGGATCTTCATGACCCTTTTTTGGGATTTTCATAAGCTCTTCTTGCAGTTCCCAGGTGCGAATGCATGTATCTGGTTGTGTGTATCTGCACGTGTGATTTAAATTGTACTCATATGCCAACTTACATTTATGGATTTAATGTCCATAGCCATATGTGCTTATTTTATGTTTTCTTTTTTTTTAAGATTTTATTTATTTATTTGGCAGAGATCACAAGCAGGTAGAGAAGCAGGCAGAGAGAGGAGGAAGCAGGCTCCCGCTGAGCAGAGAGTCCGATGGGGGACTCCATCCTAGGACCCTGGGATCATGACCTGAGGCGAAGGTAGGGGCTTTAACCCACTGAGCCACCCAGGCACCCCTATTTTATGTTTTCTAAGAAAACTGTGGATATGGACTGAGAGAGGAAAATGTAACTTATGTTCAGTCCGCTTTCTTCCTTCTCAAGTGAAGATCTCGTGGATTTTGAATATTTCCCTTTATTATTTTGTGGAAGCAATCCATAATTCTAATTCAGACAACTTGTCTGATATTTTTCTTACATTATTCCTTCTTTCTGTAATCCTTTAAAATATTTACACTAAAAAAATTACGTTTTTTAAAATCACAATTATATATCAATTTCTTTTTTTTGTTTCCAGAAAATCACATATATGGGAAATCAAATTATAATAAATACCTTCACCAAATAGATCTGTACATTGTTTTATCCCACTTATACAAGTTCCATTCAGACAGAGCCATTGGTTCTCTCCACATGGATGCCCATTCTGAGCAAAAAAGTTGTCTTGGCATGTCGCAGATGATCCATTGCAGTATTCAGGGAGATCACATTCATCAGTGGGAGGCCTACATATTTTTCCTATTGTCGAATACTGATGGGGTGAAGTAAATGACATTGAAAAAAGCAGAATGTGAACATATAAATATTATTAAGAAGATGACTTTGTTCATGTAGGCAATTAGAACATTTAAAAAGGCTCTTACTTGGCAATCTGTACAGCATTTACCAGTATCACAAACTGAGCCAGCTTTTAGTGCACATGTGGCAGGATCACAGCATGTGTTTGATTGAGCTTCACAATCCTGAAAGGCAAACCAAATGCTCTAAAGTGTCTTCAGATTTTTTTTTTACTTGCATTAGATAGATATTTTAATGGTAACAGTATATTATATAATATACAGATAGATGCCTAAATTCCATGTTGGCAAACATAAAAAATAAAGCCACTTATTGATTTACGTAACAGATATTTATTAGTTACTACTCAGTGGGATACTGTGTATCCCTAGAGTAGGTTTGACTATATTAGTAGTAGGATTTTCTGAAACCCTGGGGTCCACAAAAAGCAAAACATCAAGCTCTCTGGTGCTTGTAGACAAAGAGATAGTTAAATACAAGACATCAAATAAACAGAAGCTATGATTTATCAATTTCATTATAGTGACTAGTTCCTAATCAACTCTAATGAATCTATTGTGTTTTAATAATTCTATAACTTTTATGGGATGTCCAAAGTTTACTTTACTTTTAGTCTCCTAAAGACAAAGAGCTAGAAATGATATTTCTAAACATGATTGAAATTATCACCTTTATATCACTTAACTATATCTTATCATGCCTTGGTTAATGCTAGGATTCATCCATGACCAGTGATTTTGTTTTTAAAAATTCAATTATTATGCTTAATAAAAACAACAGATAATAAAAGATGCTAGAGAAACAATGCTTACACATCACACACACACACACACACACACACATACACTTTTTTAATTCCTCAGGATTTGGAATAAGGTTAATTGGATTAAAGGATCAATAAGAAAATAACAACAAAAATTAATCATGCATTTCACTAATCTTAATATGAATTATAGCATAAACTAAATTTGCAGTATTTTCCAGAACTATTTTGTTCTTTCCAGAACAATGTCATTGTTATTGCTATTTATATGGGATTCCAGAGAATAAAGTTATACCACAGGGACTAGATCAATTATATGACAATTAACAGAGCTAAGATATATAACTGAATTTTTACTAGAACTTTCAGTTTCCATTCAGACCCAAACAAGAAAAGACAAGTAGGTATTGGGAAATAATTTCTTAAAAACACATCATTCAACTAGGAATCTAAAAGCTCACTTTCATTTGGGAAATGTACACATGTGTGACTTTAGCTACTGCTATAAGGAACAGTGAACTTCTTTCGTGTCTTGATTTTCTCACATCCGTATGCCCATTATGAGTCTCAGGATCTCTCTCCCTTATCGCATTCCTTTTATCTCAACTCGTCCACTCCACTCCAATCCAGCAGCTTTATCTAAGACTTTTGCGGGTTAGAAAACATGCTTTTATTGGTTATGTATGGTCCAAATATTTACTTAAATATTGACCTGTATTAAAATATTCAAAGCCACAAGTGTGCCTCATTTTCCTATTGATTTGTGAAAAGTCTATATATCTATTTTCCTGAATGCCAACAGATGTTAGGTTTGGAAGAAATATGGGCATACCTTAGTTTATTGTGCTTCACTTCATTGCACTTTGCAAATATTACATTTTGTACAAACTGAAGGTGGTAACCCTACATCAAGCAAGTTCTATCAGCATCATTTTCCAACAGTCTCTGTGTCATGTTTCGATAATTCTTGAAGTATTTCAAACTTTTGTTCATTATTATATTTGTTACGGTGATCCACTTTCAGTGATTTTTAATGTTACTATTGCAATTTGGGGGAGTATCAGGAACCATGCCCATTTAAGACAATAAACTTAACTGTGTATGCTCTGTTCCACTGGTGAGCTGCTCCTCTTTCTCCCTATTCTCTGGCCTCCCTATTTCCTAAGACATAACAACATTGAAATATGGCCAATTAATAACCCTACAATGATCTCTTAGTGTTCAAGGTAAAGGAAGAGTCTCATGTTTCTCACTTTAATCAAAAGCTAGAAATTATTAAGCTTTGTGTGGAAGGTATGTTGAAAGCTGAGATAGGCCAAAAACCAGGATTCTTACACCAAAAAGTTAGCCAAGTTTTGAATGCAAAGGAAAATCTTGAATGAAATTAAAAATACTGCTTCAGCGACACCTGAATGATAAGAAATCAAAATGGACGTAATTGCTGATGTGGAAAAAGTTTTGGTGGTCTGGATAGAAGACCAAAGCAACCATACATTCCCTTAAGCCAAAGCCTCACCCAGAGAAAAGACCTAATTCTTTTCAATTCTATGGAGGCTGAGAGAGGTGAGGAGGCAGCAGAAGACCCTGAAGCTGGCAGAGGTTGGTTCATGAGGTTTAAGGAAAGAAGCTATATGGATCACATCAGAGTACAAAGTTAAGTAACAAAGTAGAAACCGTAACAAGTTATCTCAAAGATTGACTAAGAGAATTAATGAAGGTGGCTACACTAAACAACAGGTTTTCAATATAGATAAAACAGCCTTCCATTGAAAGATGTCGCCTAGGACTTTCATAAGTAGGGTGGAGAAGGTAATGCCTGGTTTCAAAATTCAAAGGACAGGTTGAGTCTCTTGTTGGGGGTTAATGCACCTGAATATTTCTAGTTGAAGTTGATACTAATTTACCATTTCAAAATTTCTAGGGCTTTTAAAATTATGATAAATCTACTCTGCCTGTGCCCTATAAATGCAAAGTCTGGATGACAACACATCTGTTTACACCAAGGTTTAGTGAATATTTTAAGACTGTTGAGACACACTGCTCAGAATAAAAGAATCTTTTCAAAATATTACTGCTTATTGACAATGCACCTGTTCACCCAAGAGTTCTGACGGAGATGTACAATGAGATTAATGTTGTTCTTATGATTGTTAACACAACATCCATTCTGCAGTCCATCAATCAAGGAGTAACTTCAGCTTACATTTCATAGGTTATAATTGCAATATAGAGGATTTCTCTAATGAACCTGAACAAAGTTGAAAACTTTGTGGAAAGGACTTATCATACTAGGTACCATGAAAAGTATTCAGAAAGAATTAACAGAAGTTTGGAACAAGTTGATTCCAACCCTCATGAATAACTTTGAGGGGGCCAAGACTTCAGTGCAGGAAGTAATTATAGAAGTAGAAATATCAAGAAAACAAGTAAAGCCTGAAGATGTGACTGAATCACTAAAATCTCATGATAAAACTTCGACAAGGAGTTGCTTCCAACAGATAAGCAAAGAAAGTGGTTTCTTGAGATGGAAACTACTCCCACTGAAGATGATGTGAAGATTGTTGAAACGACAACAAAAGATTTAGAATATTACATAAATTTGGTGATTAAATAGCAGCAGGGTTTGAGGGGATTGACTCCAATTTGAAAGTTTTATTTTGAGTAAAACATCATCAAACACCATTGCATGCTTACAGAGAAACTGTTTATGAAAGCATCAATCAATGCAAGAATCTTCATTGTTGTCTTATTTTAGAAACTGCCACAGCCACCCAACCTGATCACAAGCCTGATCAGTCAGCAGATATCTGCATTAAGGCAAGATTGTGACTTGCTGAGACCTCAGATGATGGTTAGCACTATTTTAGGAAAAAAAAAAGAATCAGCAAATGTATTTAGAAAAAAAAAAAAAAGTATTTTTAATTAAGATATGAAACTTGTTTTTTAGGCATAATTCTATTTCACACTTAATTGACTATAGGATAGTATAAATATAAAACTTTTATATGTACCAGGGGAACAAAATTTATTGTGATATTCACTTTATCATGGTGGCCTGGAATCAAAACCACAATATCTCTGATGTGTGCATATACTCAGAAAGAACACACTCAAGGGGAAAAGTAAAACCTAGGTCAACTCAGAGAACTAATGACCTTGAAAATCACCTGTATGGATAATCTACAAAACACTGAATCCATATACTGATATATAAGTGCACTTATCAGCTTATTATAATATAAAAGTGAGTTTGGCATATTAGGGAAAATGATCACATAATACTATAAAAATTTATAATTTTTCAAGTAATTCTGCTATATATTCTTCCAAATGAGTACTAACCTCTGCACTTCCACAATCACATTGTTCCCCTTGTTCCACTTCTCCATTGCCACAAACTGCGGCTTTGTATGATGGATCTAAGTGTGGCTGATTTTGAAGACATTGGGACTTTGGCATGGAAATAAAATGTGCAAAATCCTCCATGCTGCAGTTACTAAAGCTCTTCACACCACTGGAATGACTAAACAAGCATCAAACATCAAATTTTTATTAAGTATTGCTTCATAAATTGTGCCTACACCTGAAATAAAGCTATTTTATCACATTCCACAAGAGTCAAAATTCTCAATTCTGTTAGTGTCAAACTTTTATTTTCTGTACAAAGGAAGTCAGTTGTGCAAGAACTTATATTAAATATTTTTAGTTACAATTTAAAAATAAAATGTTATTGTTTCTGGGGCACCTGAGTGGCTCAGTGGGTTAAAGCCTCTGCCTTCTGCTCAAGTCATGATCCCAGAGTCCTGGGAACGAGCCTGCATCCGGGCTCTCTGCTCAGCGGGGAGCCTGCTTCCTCCTCTCTCTCTGCCTACCTCTCTGCCTACTTGTGACCTCTGTCTGTCAAATAAATAAATAAAATCTTTAAAAACAAATTTTATTGTTTCTTATATTACACTCACTCATGAAATTATTTCCTCTTATAGCTCCTACCTCAGAAAGCACTCCATCTATTTCATTTGTTGTTTCTTTTTCTTTTTGTGACTCATACATATTATAATAGCCTATGTTAAAAAAGAGATTGGACTTTTTGCTTCTTTTGTCTAGGTATTATTCATAGGTAATCTTATTCAGTACTGCATTTTGAATAACATCTATACCTGACAGCTCAGACAGTTGTTTCTCTGACTTAAATAAATTGCCTGAACTTGAGTCCAGTGTCTGATTCTTTATTCAATCAAAGATAAAATTTCTAAGCACACATCTAAAATATTACTCTTTTAAATTTGCTACTCTTTAATATTTATTTTATTTTTTATTTTAAATTACTACTCTTTATTCTTTTAGTGATATTTATTTTTCTTTAAAATCTTTATTAACAATGAAAATATTATTTATTTGCTCATTATCTTCTCCTACTAGTTTTTTAGTTCCAGGAGAAAAGGCATTACAATCCCTTTGTTCTCTAGCACAGAGTACAGATTTTAATGACTTAAAAAAATAAATGAGTCTATGGTGGAAACCATCTGTTGTAAATAGTACATTCTTTGGTTGCTGTTACATTATGACTTTTATTATTCTGAATAGTATTAACACATGAAAAGATTATATTCAGAAAGGTTTATAATTTATTTAAAGATTTTATTTGTTTATTTGACAGACAGAGATCACAAGTATGCATTGAGACAGGCAGAGAAAGAGAGGAGGAAGCAGGCTCCCCGCTGAGCAGAGAGCCTGATGCGGGACTCAATCCCAGGACCTTGGGATCATGACCTGAGCTGAAGGCAGAGGTTTTAACCCACTGAGCCACCCAGGCACCCCAGAAAGGTTTATAATTTGATGACACATATAACCAATGTGGAGTTACTGGATTTTTAAGGCCATAGACTCAAATCATAGTCCTTTGGGTTAGGACAGGGAAATGTTATTTACATGAGGCTCATGAACAAATCAGGGATTTTTGAATGAATTACCAATTATTTTTTAGAGATCACAACCTGGTTGAACATATTGTTCAGTTATAATAACCACAAATAATGGATTTATTGTTACATTGCAAATAATTCAGATGATTTCTATCTAAATACCAAAAAGTAAAAGAAAAAATAAGTGATACAGCATTATATTACTTAAAACTAGGCAATGTAAGATATGTTTATTATGTGTAACTGGTTTATAGGGAATACACTTCCTAGTAGTAAAATCAATGTCATTGAAGGAAAATATCAATCATAATTATATCCAACTAGAGAATTTATTTGCAGCTTGAATCTTTGCAAACATTTGTTGGACATCCCATTCTCCATTCTCTGTTTTCCTTGATAATAGATCTGATTTTCAGTTGAATACAGGACTTCCTTGTATAATCCTTACATTTCTTAGCCTTTCACAAAGTTAGGAGTATACATCTATAAATGTCAGATAATCAACATAAAATAAAACCATATGTTTAAATTCTAGAAAGTAATGTTGACAACCATGCTTTCATTCTATTGGTGACAACAATTTTTGTTAATTGTTATAGTTAAAGCTTCTATCATGAACTATGAGATGATCTTGGATAAGAAAGCCACTGTGTTTAAATTAAAGTGAAATTAATAGTGAAATGTTGTGCAATTAATACAATGCTAATTCCCAAAAATAAAATAAACTTCTTTTGATTTAAGCCATTATTACTTTGGGATTTCTATAACTTACACTCAAATCTAAATACAAATTCCATCCCAAAAAATACAGATCTCAGCCAGGGCACTGCTGTTTTAATCACATTTCAAACACTCACTTTCTTACCAGTCACCACAAAATTGCAAAGTATTGACAGCAAGGTGCAGGATTCTCATTACAGTGAGGTAGAGAATGCTAGAATAGATCATCTTTTGCTTAATCCATAAGCAAAACATATGTCCAATATCTGCATTTTTTAGAAGAAGCAATACTCATTAGAAATAAAATGAATAAAACCCTGTATTCAAGTATAACTCTGGAGAAGTTATTAGAGCATTTTGATTACTAATTGAAAAAGAAATACACTTCAACACATACTGTCTCTGTAAGGTTTGTAAAGCATGGAGATAATCAAGCAAAAATGGGAAACAAAAGGATAAAAATAATTACTTTTATTAAATAAGTCAGTGAATTTCAAAATATGTACATCTAAAATAATAAATATTAAATAAGAAATTAATAACAAAAAAGGCATCTAGATGATCCACAAATACTTGAAAAATCATGGAGATACTTCTATTTTTTTAAAAGATTTTATTTATTTATTTGACAGAGAGAGAGACAGCGAGAGAGGGAACACAAGCAGTGGGAATGGGAGAGAGAGAAGAAGTCTCTATGGAGCACAGAGCACCATGCGGGGTTCAATGCAGGGCTTGATCCCAGGGATCTGAGCTGAAGGTAGACGCTTAACCACTGAGCAACACAGGTGTCCCCAGTTGACATACTTCTAAACCAACCTACTAGACAAAAAAAAAAAAAAAAGAATCACAAAAAAATGAAAATATTTTAACCAAATAAAAAAGAAATATAAAATATCAAAATGTATGGTATGCAACTGATGCTGCAGTTAGAAAGAAACATTTAAAGGGCTTACATAAAAAGAAAGAAGGTTCAAAATTAAATATTTGCAAGGTGCCTGGGTGGCTCAGTGGATTAAGCTGCTGCCTTCGGCTCAGGTCGGGATCTCAGGGTCCTGGGATCAAGCCCGGCATCTGGCTCTCTGCTCAGCAGGGAGCCTGCTTCCCCCTCTCTCTCTGCTTGATTCTCTGCCTACTTGTGATCTCTCTCTCTGTCAAATAAATAAATAAAATCTTTTAAAAAATTAAATATTTGCATTTTCATTTTAAAAATCTAGGGGGAAAAACTAGTTTACCCTAAACTACGCATAGAATTAAGAAAATAAACTGGACAAGTAACAAAAGTTAATAAAATTAAAATAAAGTTTTAGAAAAAATCAGTTTTGATAAAACCCAAGCTGGAATGATTAAGAAAAAAAAAAAGAAAGAAAACACAAATTGTACCAGAGATAAAAGAAGTGATACCACTAGAGATTCCAGTGACTTTTAAAGAAAAATAAATGGAATTCAGGCTTGGGAAGATGCAGAGTAGGAGGACCCTAAGCTTACTTCATCCCATTTTACAACTAGATATCACTCTCATCCCATTAATAAATTAGAGAGTGATCCAAAGACTAGCCAAATAAACCCCATATCTAAATGTAGAGAAGAAGTTACATCAGAGAGGTTAAGAAGGGCAGAAATGGTGGTCAGGAGTTGTCCATAAGAAAAGGGTAGCTGCAGGCTCTGAGAAGGGAAAGTACCAGGGGGGCCCACATGGAAGGTAGTGGGGAGTGAATCCCCATAACATCTGCCTTGAAAACCAGAGAGGCTGAATTTCATGAACTTGTATAACTAGAACTTGGAGCCTGAAACTTCAGAAGTTTGGGTGAGCCAGAGAGTGAGTAATAAATGGGTACTCACACTTAAAGAAACAGAAGCTCTCAAGGAGACAACATAGAAGTGACAATTTGTGCAACAAAGAAGCAAATGAGAGGGAAATTAGTTTATACTAATTTCAGAGTGTGATGAGGGACTTCTCTAGCAACAAAAGACCTGGCAGGCGCCATTTTCTTCTCTTGCAATCTAGCATAAACACAGAGCCACCTATGGGAGATGATACTGCACTGACACTTGCTACCTAACTTGCTAGCAGTGTTCCCTGTCCATGAGTTCTCCGGAGGAACAACACAGTCCAAGGCTGCCTGCCTCAGCCCCGGGCTCAGTGCAAGTTTTATTAACTCCACACATGTCCTCTCCAGTTGCCTCAAGAATAGTAGCCACAAAAACAAATGCCATGCTGGTTGTCCACTACACTGTGAGGGATCTGGCCTATCACTAGCAGCTCAGTGCAAATTTTGCTAAAATCACTGCCCCACCCTTGAGTCCTTTTGCAGTCATCTCCTCAGAGCCAGCCTGCCTGAGTCTCACTAACAACACAGAGAGCAAGCACAGCCCACAACAGGTAGAGAGTCAGTATAGACATCTGGACTGAAAGATAAAGCAACTCAAACACAACAGCACAATGCAGGCAACACACATAGAAGACTCCCTTGAAGTGCCAGATTCTGGTGAACAAGGAACACTGCACTGCAGGACACTACAGGACCTCTTCTTCATACAGGCACTACTTTCAAGAGCAGAAGATGTAACTGTTTTTCCTAACACACAGAAATAGACACAGAGAAGTACACAAAATGAGACAGAAAGATATGTCCCAAATGAAAAATATGACAAAATCATAGCAGGAGACCTAAGTGAAACAGAAATAAATAATATGTCTGATAGAGAATTTAAAATAATGATCATACAAGGTTACTCACTGGACTTCAGAAAAAGTGGAGGATACCAGTGAGAACCTTGACCAACAGATACAAAATAATATATCAGAGATAAAGAACTTAATAAGTTAAAAACAAAATAGATGGAATACATGGTAGACTACAGGAAGTAGAGGAATATATCAGCGACCTGGAAGATAGAGTAATGAAAAGCAAGCAAGCTGAACAGGTGGGAGGCAGACAAATACTGCATAATGAGAATAGACTCAGAGAACTCAATGACTCCATCAAGCATAACAACATTTATACTATAGGAATCCCAGAAGGAGAAGGGTGGAGAATAAAATGTATTTGAAGAAGTCATAGTTGAAAGCTTCACAAATCTGGGGTAGGAAACAGATCCAGATTCAGAAAGCAAAGTTTCCTCAACAAATTCAACCAAAAGAGGCCCACACCAAGACATCTATTAATTAAAATGGTTTAAGAAAAAAGAAAAAATAGGGATAAATAATTGTAAAGGTTGCAAGAGAAAAGAGGAACGGTACATACAAAGGACACTTCATAAGGCTATCAGCCTATTTTTCAGCAGAAACTTGGCAGGTGGGAAGAGAATGACACAACATATTCAACGTGCTGAGAGGGAAAAATCAGCAGCCAAGAATACCCTATCCAGCAAGATTATCATTCAGAATAGGAGAGATAAAGCGATTCCTAGACAAACAGAAGTTAAAAGAATTGATGAACACTAAACCAGCCCTACAAGAAATGGTAAGGGAGACTCTGTGGGTGGAAAACAAAAACCATAAGTAAAAGTAAGAAAATAGGAAGAACAAAAGCCAAAAAAAATGAATTATATCTGTAAAAATCAGTCAAGAGAAGCAAAAAATAAAAAGATGTAAAATATGATACCAAATACATAAACATGAGGGGGAGATGAGTAAGAATGAGATCAAAATTAAGTGACTATTAGCTTAATATAGACTGCTATATGAAGAGAATGTTCTATAAAAATTGAATAGTAGGATAGAATAGTAGAATAGAGGGCTGCCTGGGTGGCTCAGTGGGTTAAAGCCTCTGCCTTTGGCTCAGGTCGTGATCCCAGGGTCCTGGGATCCAGCCCCACATTGGGCTCTCTGCTCGGCAGGGGGCCTGCTTCCCTTCCTCTCTCTCTGCCTATCTGTGAATTCTGTCTGTCAGATAAATAAATACAATCTTTTAAAAAAAAAAAAAGAATAGTAGAATAGAAAGAATAGTAGTCTTTCTCCAAAAATTTAAAAAAAAACAGTAATAGATTTAAAAAAATGGTTTTCTTCACTTGGATTCATCACTAAAGAAAACCAGCAAAACATGACCAAAGAAAGAGAAGAAAGAATCAGAGAAAAAGTACAAAAACAATGAGAAAACAACTAACAAAGTGGCAATAAATATATATCAATAATTACTTTGAATGTAAATGAACTAAATGCTACAATCAAAAGACATAATATGAGAGTTTTTAAAAAAAATACCCATCTATATGCTACTTACAAGAGACTCATTTCAGAACTAAAGACACCTGTAGTTTAAAAGTCAGGAGATGTTTAAATAACAGCTGTTGCGAGGATGTGGAGAAAGGGGGACCCTCCTGCACTGTTGGTAGGAAGGCAAATAGGTACAGTCACTCTGGAAAATAGTATCCTCAAAAAGTTAAAAATAGAACTACCCTATCATCCAGCAACATGCAAGTTAAATAACATAATATTAAACACTGAATGAGTAAATCAAGAAATCAAAAATACATGGAAATGAATGAAAATGAAAACACAATGAGCTAAAACCTTAAAATACAGCAAAAGCAATTGTAAGCGGGAAGTATATAGCAATACAGGCCTGCCTCAAGAAACAAGAAAAATCTCAAATAACCTAACCTTATACTTAATGAAACTGGAAAAAAGAGAACAAATAAAACCAGCAGAAGAAAGGAGATAATTAAGATTAGAACAGGAATAAGTGATACAGAAACTAAAAAAAAAAAAAAAAAAAAGAAGGAGGTGGAGGAGGAGGAGAAGGATATCATTGAAGCCAGGAGCTGGTTCTTTGAAAAGATCCACAAAATTTATAAACCTCTAGCCAGACTTATGAAAAACAAAAAACAAAAAACAAAAAAGACTTATATAGACAAAATCACAGATAATAGGAGAAATAACAACCAACACCAGAGAAATACAATTGTAAGACAATATTATGAAAAACAATACAACTGGGTTTTTTTTTTCAAGATTTTATTCATTTATTTGACAAAGAGAGCAAGAGAGCACAAGCAGGGAGACAAGGAGAGGGAGAGGGATAAGTAGGCTCTCCATTGAGCATGGAGCCTGATGTGGAACATGATCCTAGAACCCTGTGATCATGACCTGAGCTGAAGGCAGATGCTTAACCATCTGAGCCACCCAGGCACCCCTGAAAAGCAATACAATCATAAGAGAATATTATAAAAAACTATGTATACTGACACATTAAACAACCCAGAAACATGGATAAATTCCTAGAAAAATATAAACTACCAAAACTGAAATAGGAAGAAGTAGAAAACTGGAACAGAGCAATAACCAGGAACGAGATCAAATTAGTAATCAAAAAACCTTCAACAAACAAAAGCCTGAGCTGTATGTCTTCACAGGCAAATTCTACCAAACACTGAAAGAAGAGTTAATATTCTTCTCAAACTATACCTGAAAAATAGAAAATGAAAGAAAACTTCCAATTTCATTCTATGAGGCCAGCATTACCCTGATACCAAAATCAGATAAAGACTCCTCTAAAAAAAAAAAAAAAGAAATACATGCCAATATCACAGAAGAAAATGGATGGAAGAAATTCTCAGTAAAATACTAGCAAATTAAATCTAACAGTATATTTAAAAAGTCATTCACTACAATCAACTGGGATTTATTCCTGGTTTGCAAGGGTGATCCAATATTGACAAATCAATCAACATGATATATCACATCAGTAAGGGAAAGGATAAAAACCTTTTGACCATTTCAGTAGACACACAAAAAAGCATTTGATAAAGTACAACTTCCATTTATGATTTTAAAAAACCCTCAACAAAGTAGGGATAGAAGGAATTTACCTCAATATAATAAAGGTCATATATGAAAAACCCACAGTGAATATTATACTCAATTGGGGAAAACTGAGACCTTTCCCTTTAAAGCAAAGGACAAGACAAGGATGTCCACTCTCACCACCTTTATTCAACATAGTACTGGGAGTCCTAGCTTCAGCAATCAATGATAAAAAGAAATAAAAGGCATCCAAATTGGAAAAGAAGAAAACTCACTTTTTGCAGATGGCATGATACTACATATAGAAAACCTGAAAGGCTCCACCAAAAACTACTAAAGCTGAGAAAAGAATTCAGTAAGGTCATAGGATTTAAAATCAATGTACAGAAATCTGTTGAATTTCTATAATAAGAAAGCAGCAGAAAAAGAAATTAAGGAACTGATCCCATTTATAACCACACCTTAAATAATTAGATACTTAGGAATAAATATAACCAAAGAGGTGAAAGACCTGTACTATAAAAACTATAGAACATTGATGAAAGAAAGTGAAGATGACACCAAAAAATAGGCATTCCATGCTCATAGATTTGAAGAATAAATTTTGTCAAAATGTACTATCTAAGGCAATCTATACATTTAATGCAGTCCTTATAAAAATATCAGTAACACTTTTCACAGAACTAGAACAAAAAATCCTAAAATTTCTATGGAACCACAAAAGTCCCTGAATAGCCAAACAATTTTGATAAAGTAAAGCAAAACTGAAGGCATCACCATTCTAGACTTCAAGTTATATTACAAAGCTGCAGCAATCAAAACATTATGGTACTGGCAAAAAATAGATACATAGAGCAATAGAACAAAACAAAAATTCAGAAATAAACCCTCAACTGTATGGTCAATTAATCTGCAACAAAACAGGAAAGAATATCCAATGGGACAAATTCTCTTCAACAAATGGTATTGGGAAAACTGGACAGCAATATGCAAAAGAACAAACCTGAGTCATTTTTCACACCATATACAAAATAAACTCAAAATGGATTAAGGATTTGAATGTGAGACCTGAGACCATAAAAATCCCTAAAGAGAACAAAGGCAGGAATGTCTCTGATATCAGCCATAGCAACATTTTTCTAGATATGTCTGAGACAAACTAAATAATAGCAAAAATAAACTACTGGGACTATTTCAAAATAAGATGCTTCTGCAAAGCAAAGGAAATAATCAACAAAACTATAAGGCAACCTACAGAAGATAGGGATAAAATATTTTAAATGACATATTTGATTTAAAAAATCTAAAATATATAAAGAACTTATAAAACTCAACAGCCAAAAACCAAATAATCCTATTTAAAAATGGGCAGAAGACATGTACAGATATTTCTCTGAAGAAAACATCCAGAAGGCCAAAAAACATATGAAAAGATATTATACATTTTTCATTATCAAGGATATGTAACTCAAAACCACAGGGAGATATCACCTCACATCTGTCTGAATGACTAAAATAAAAAAGACAAGAAACAAATTTTGGTGAGAATGTGGAGAAAAGGAATCCTTGTGCACCATTGGTGGGAATGCAAACTGCTGCAGCCACTGAGGAAAACAATATAATGTCCCCTCAAAAATTTTAAAATAGAGCTAACCTATGATCCATTAATTGTACTAGTGGGTATTTACTCAAAAAAATACAAAAACAGTAACTCAAAGGGATACATGCATCCCTATGTTTATAGCAGGATTATTTACAATATAAAAATCATGGAAGCAGGCCAAGTGTCTATCAATTGATAAAGATGATGTGGTATATATACAATAAATATTATTTAGCCTTAAAAAGAACAAAATCTTGCCATTTGCAATAACATGAATGGAACTAGAGAGTATTACGCTAAGCAAAATAAGTCAGTCAGAAAAAGACAAATACCATGTGATTTCACTTACATGTGGGAAAAAAAGAAAAGAGGGAGAGAGATACAGAGACAAACTAAGAAATAAACTCTTAACTATAAAGAACAAACTGATGGTTACCAGAGAGGAGGTGGATTGGAGGGATGGGTGAAACAGGTGGTGGGAACTGAGAGTGTATTTGTTGTGATGGGCACTGAGTAATATATGGAATTGTTGAATCACTGTATTGTACACCTGAAACAATATAATGTATGTTAGCTATACTGCACTCAAAATTAAGTTAAATTTTTAAAAATAAATGAAGATTTTAGAAACTTTATGACAGATTAATTAATTTCAAAGAAATATTTTTAATCCCAAATAAATATCCTCATATCTTAAAAATTAATTGTTAAACTCCTTTCCAGAATGAGAAGTCTAAGTCCATATGGCTTCACTGATGAATTACTATCAAATAATTTGTGAAGAATTAATATCAATTTTTCAGATCACTTCTAGGAAATTATAGGATGCCTGATAATGAAACCAGTCAAAATAATTAAAAGATAAAACAACTAAAGACCAATGTCCTTCATAAATATATAGAGAGGCAAATATTAGGGAAGAAAAATCCAGCAACAAGTAGGGCAATACACAAAAAAGATTATTCATCATGTCCAAATGTGGTTTATCCCTGGAAAACAAGTTATTTAACAATTTCAACATATCAACTGAAAAAAGTAAAAACAACAATAACAATACACAAACATCTTAATATGTAATGAAATCTATTCATAATGGAAATTGGACAAAGAATAAAAAAAGTATTTCCTCAATCTGAGTGAAAACCTCTATGAAAATCTTTCAGCTAATATATTTAATGGTGAAGGATTAAAGATTTTGCTCTTAAATTAGAAGCAAGAAAAATAGCAATACATTCCATATCATCTAACATTGCATTAAAGGTCCTAACCACTGTAGCAAGGCAAAAAATAAGACTTAAAAAAATACGAAGATTGAAAAAAATGTAAAGCTGTATATATAATATGTGATTATATGTGTATAAAGTTCTAATAAAGCTAAGTTAAAATTCCAGAACTAAGTTAATTTAGCAAAACTGTAGGAAACAAGTTCAATGTAATCAATGAAATTTTCTATGTACTTGCTACAAATAAATGGAAATTTTATAGTCTTATATATAAAGAGGCGCAATTAGAAAGAATAGTATATGCTAATCTATTTACACCTAATAATTTCCCCAAAGAAAAAAATCGTGGAAACACTGCACTTTGAAAATTTCTAACCATGATGAGAATAACCTAGGCATCTCAACAAAATAAACTCTTTCAAAATTGAACAAAGTACACTTTGACAATATAAGGAGGAGTTGGAGGGTCCATAGAGCTATTAATATTCAGATCTTCTAGTCCTTCCTGTCATTTCCTCAACATCATAACCCTTATAATCATTGTAATCAGTATCACAGGTAACATATCATTATTGTAAAAATTGTAATTCAGTCAAAGATAAATCAATATTTAATAGACAGTGTTCAACGTTATTTTTTTAAAAGATTTTATTTATTCATTTGACAGGCAGAGATCACAAGTAGGCAGAGAAGCAGGCAGAGAGAGAGGAGGAAGCAAGCTCCCCACATAGCAGAGAGCCTGATGCGGGACTCAATCCCAGGATCCAGGGATCATGACCCGAGCTGAAGGCAAAGGCTTTAACCCATTGAGCCACCCAGGCACCCCAGTGTTCAACATTGTTAATATGAAGTACATACACCATCATCTGTCTTTACTTAGATTAAAAACAAAAGCAAAAGGAATGAACTTGACTGTAGGACATTTATTTAGGACATGATACCAGGAAATAGGATTAAAGAAGTAGGAATAGAAAAAGAGAGAATGAGGAAAAGTCAACATTTTAGGTGTTGGGTTTTTTTTTAAGATTTTATTTATTTATTTGACAGGCAGAGATCACAAGTAGTCAGAGAGGCAGGCACAGAGAGAGGAGGAAGCAGGCCCCATGCAGAGCAAAGAGCCCGATGTGGGGCTCGATCCCAGGACCCTGGGATCATGACCTGAGCCGAAGGCAGAGGCTTTAACCCACTGAGCCACCCAGGTGCCCCTAGGTGTTTTTTATTGAGATGACAATTGTCACTCCATTCTGCTGGGACCACAGAGAAGTACAGAATATTTAATAGATTGTAGGGTAGCTGTGTTGCACTACTGGGTATTTACCCTAAAGATACAAATGTAGTGATCCGAAGGGGCACATGAACCTGAATGTTTATAGCAACAATCCACTATAGGCAAACTATCAAAAGAACCTAGATCTCTATCAACAGATGAATGGATAAAGAAGATGTGGGGTATATATATATATATATACAATGGAATACTATGCATCCTTCAAAAAAAAACAAATCTTGCCATTTGCCACAATGTAGATGGAAGTAGAAAGTATTATGCTAAGCAAAATAAGTCAATCAGAGAAAGACAATTATCATATGATTTCTCTGGTATAAGGAATTTGAGAGGCAGGGCAGGGGGTCATGAGGGGAAGGGAGGGAAAAATGAAACAAGATGGGACTGGGGAGGGAGACAAACCATAAGAGACTCTTAATCTCAAAAAACAAACTGAGAGTTGCTGGAGCGGGAGAGGAGCGGGGAGAGATAGGGTGGCTGGGTTATGGACATTAGGGAGGGTATGTGTTATGGTGGGTGCTGTGAATTGTGTAAAAGTGATGATTCACAGACCTGTACCCCTGAAACAAATAGTACATTATATCTTAATTAAAAATTTTTTTAAGTATTTAATGAAATTGTCCTTAGATGGTTAGGAAGCTGGTGTTCCAATAAAGTGTTTGAAGGCTGCCCCTGTGAGTAGGTGATCACCTTTACTTTAAGGCCTCTTTTACATATTTTGCCTAGGGAAGAAGCTGATTGACCTTCATGAATTTTAAAATGTGGACCTCGTCATTGAGTACTGCTTGTGGGACTTGAACTTAAGATAGATAAAAAGATCTGTATACTTTGTGCGCACTCTAAATCAACTCACATGGTTCTTCCCTATGCTTCCTTGTCTCTAAATGCACAAGCTTGAAGTATCCAGATCCTTGACCAAATACCCAACTCATTTGTCATTGCTGAGGCTATGTAGACCCCAACCTGTGGCACTTCTCTCATACAAGATGGAGAGTTAAATGTATTGTGTGTAAATTTGCTCATTGGGATGGTCTTAATCTAATTGAAGAATAGTATGAAATAGTGATTTTTTCCAAAAAGATTCCACCTAAAATATTGAAAGGAGCTATTATTGAAATAAGATAAGTTTTTGTTTTTGTTTTTTCCTCTGCAGCCAGTTTTAGGGAACTCCCATGTGGCCATTGATGTGAAGTGATTGAGAAATATTGGTGCAAAAGATATAGGTGACATGGAGCTCTGTTATCCCTGTTATTTACTTACACTGGATGTCTTTAGTTAGCTACCACATATGTCATTTTGGTCATTTGGTAGATTAATAGGTCCATTTGATCTTATAATTCTAGAGATATGAAAATACTCAAATTATGATGAAAATAATCAATTTTAGTAACACAGTCACTATTTCCTGGATGCATGTTCAACTCTATCAGTGTGCAATAGCCCACCAAGAGCTTCAAAGAACTCTAGGGGCATGCACTACAAATTTCTTATACTTGTCAGAAATTCCACATGTAACCTAATCTATAAGGAATATCTTTACTTATATTGTATCATAATGATCATAAGTGGCAAAGAACGAGCATTTTGCATCACAGCATGGACCTGCAGTGCCCTCTCTCTATTACATCTCCTGCTAAAGGCATCCCTGTTGTCACCAAATCATGAATTGTTCTAGGTCCACAATTATTTTAAAAGGGCTTGCTTTCTATAGTCCCTTCTTTTTTGTTGTTGTTTCAAATTTATATTCAAATTCTAGTCAGTTATATTCAAATTCTAGTGTATTGATTTCAGGAGTAAAATTTAGTGACTCACTACTTACATATAATATTCAGTGCTCAAGACAATGAGTGCCCTCCTTAATACCCATTGCCCATTACCCATTTAACCCATCCTCCCATCAACCTCCTGTCCAGCAACCCTCAGTTTGTTCTCTCTAGTCGAGTATATTTTATGCTTTGCCTCCTTTTTCCCCCATGTTCATCTGTTTTAGTTCTTAAATTTCACATATGAGTGAAATCATATGGTTTTTGTCTTTCTCTGACTTATTTCTTTTAGCATAATATACTCTAGTTCCATTCATGTTATTGCAAATGACAATTTCATTCTTCTGATGGCTGAGTAATATTCCTTTGTATATATATGCATACATATATGCGCACACACACACACCCCATATCCTCTTCTTTATCAATTCATCGTTGATGGACATTTGGGTTCTTTCCATAATTTGGCTATTGTTGAGAATGCTGTTCTGTAGCCCCTTCTGAGATAACTATTTTCATATGAGTCACTGCCAAATCAGAGCCTGAGATAAAGATTTGAGTGCAAGTATTCTGAAGAAATGATTCCAGAAGTAGAAGTGAAGGAATTGAGAGAATGTGATGTTATCAACTTTGTTGCTGTAGGAAATGGGGCTGGATTTTCTAAGACATATGAGAAGCAGAAAGTGGCTGTGAGAAATGTCCTTCAGAAACACAAGAGGCTAATCACTAACTGTATGATGGTTTCCCTAAATCTTCTATTTGATCCTAATTCTATGAAATCTCACCATTGTAAACTCCACCAGATCCACTAGGTCTTTGAGGCAGGGCGAGGATATTGCAAAAATGCCTTCTCTAGTAACAGAAAAAGCTGAAAAACAGCACCTCTGAATTCAGATGATGCCAAGACTTCAGGTTGAGAGGGCAAAATGGAATAGATTCATGCAGACAAAAATCATTCTTGTAGAGTGATCACAAGCCTGTATTTAGCTTATGAAATCATGCATTAGATTATAAAATTTGGCAAGTGACTTAGTGATAAGTGTAGAATTAGGTCACAGACGACAAAGCAAGTGTGGTATCAGATTACAAGCAACAGGGAGGTAGACATGCAGCATTGGCCATTGTTGGGACACAGCCTGTATTATTTTAGCAGCCTAGACTATTTTAAAATAAATACACCAAAGTTACTTTTACATAAACTATGTATATAAAGAATATAAAAGTAAAGCATCTTACATTGCTTCTGGATTCATTATGCAGACAGTTCCTGAGCACTGGCATTTGCTAATATCATCATAAGCTATTCCCATACTAAGACTTAGTAATTGAGCTATAACAACTGCAAGCGATTCCAAACTTATGGTTCTGGGGTGCTGGAAAAAAACACACACACGCACACACACGTACAAAAAAAAAAAACACACTCAAATTTTAGAAGATACTTCATTTACCTGGAAATAATGTAATTATTAAAAATAGTCACTCAATAAAATTGAAGAGAGGCATCTAATATGTTAACCACAGGTGTGCCATCCATATTGGTCTAACATGTTACAGGTACCATTACCAATATAAGAAAAATATAAAAAGTGAGATCTGAAATTTTACCAAAATGTAAATGCATGGTTCACTTGGTGGCATCAGGGCAAGAAAAATATTATCCCAATAACTTGTTAATTATATATAAGAATTATTATAGTCATATTTGCATTCACAAAAGAAAATCTTTAGATACACACATATACACAAACTATATGTGTGTCAAATTAACAGATTATGATCATTTATAATTTAATTATTTGGGGGTAATATTTTATGTAAATCTTCCATACATTTTAAAAAATCATAAATTAACCCATTGAATTAAGCTAAAAAATGACTGAAATTAAAAATGCTGACTTTCCACCGTTGTTTAAACTTTATTTTTAAAACTAAAGTAACTTTATAAATTTTCTTTTTACAAATATACTTATTATAGCACATTTTAATCATACTAAAACATAGGCAGTTTAAGAAAAATACAAAAATCACACTATCTGTTCATATAGATCTAATAGCATTTTGTTAAATATACTTCAAGACTGGTTTCTAGTAATACATTTTGGTATCTTCTGTTTGCTTCTCTTAATCAACCCTGCAGCATTTTCCACCCTGCTTTCTAGCCCAGAAGGTGAAACCAATAGATTATGTTAAAGCATTCCTTTACCCCTTGCTTTTACCTACCTTTGATCTAAAGAGATTAACAAGCTAAGAAAAGAGCAGGATATTTAATACCATCACTGCCAGGGTGCCTATAATTGTCTGAATCCTTGAGTAGAAGCCTCTACCTTCTGTCTGTGACTGTAGGAAAATGACATTGTCCTTTCTTTCAAGTCTGGGTGACAATTAATTTTTTTTTCTTACTAGCCCTAAAGTATGGCAAAGTTCCTATATCTTGCATACACATTGATAAATGGTCCCTTTATCAAATTACCACCGTTTAATTTTCAGAGAGAGAAGGGGAGAGGGAGGAAGAGTGGAAAAGAAATTGAAGAATTCTGAGTATTCTACTAAATTTCAAGAATTTAAATAATTGGATATTATGAATAATAATAGTATATTATATTTTTGCTGTAGTTACAAATTTTCTTTTTTGCAGGATAAGTAGAAAAGGTCCAGCATTATTCAATCAATGTATCTTTACAATGTTTCTTATTCTGTATCTGTCCCATTCCCTGTTATCTTTTATAGCTTAGTAAAGATGAAAAAACCAATATTCAAAAATTCCACTTTGGTTATTTGTGTGAAAGTATTCTCCTCCCTACCCCAAGCAACTGCTTCTTTATTTTCTATCTTCTTACTACCACATGTATTTTGACTTTTCCTTCATTGTATGATAGGATCAGACACATGGTTTAGTTTTTGAGATGATCTTTCTTTATACTCTTTACTTCTACTGATCAGCTCAAGGTGCCATTACAAAATACTACAGATTGGGATGGTTTAAACAACAAAATTATTTTTTCGTAGTTCTAAAGATCAGAAGTCCAAGATCAAAGTACCAGCATCATTCATTTCTGGTGGGGTCCTTCTTCCATGGCTGACTTTTTCTTTTCTCACTTGGTTTTTCCTCTGTGTATGTACAAAATTATTGATAACATTTTATTTTGTGTGATGTTTTCATGCTGAGTGTTCAAATCTTAAGTGCCTTGATGCAGTTTTATGTAAATATACACATGCATATATATAGAATATTTATTTACATATGTACACATTCATATACAATTTATACATATCATATGTGCATGCACATATACATACATATTTATGATGTGTGTGTATGTGTCACAAACCTGCTTAAGTACTACACTGTAGAAGATACAGAATGTTTTTACTACTTAGGAAGCTTTCTCCAGCGAGTTTCCAGGCATTACCTCTCCACCAAATGTAACTTCTAATTCTGACTTTTAACAATATAGCTTATCTCTAGCAACACTTTAGCTTCATTTAAAAAAATGGCATCATGCCCTTCTTCTCCTCAACCTACAGTTTTTGAAATCCATCAGTTATTCAGTGTACCAAAGGTTCTTTTTTTTTTTTTTGCTTGCATCATATGACTATACCACAAATGTTTATCCAGTTCATGGATAAGAGGACTCAGTATTGTTAAAATGTCAATCTCCCTCAAACCGACCTAAGGATTCAATTCAAAAACCAATCAAAATCCGAATATTTTTTGTTGAAATTGACAAACTGATTTTAAAACAGAAATGCAGAGAACTTAAGATACCTAAATTAGTCTGAAGAATTAGTAGTAGGGTTTATGCTACCATTGTTGATAATATATATAAAACTATAGTTATTAAGACAATTAAGACAGAATTAAGACAGAAAGACCAATGATCATAAAAAAATCAAGAAAGAGACCAGGAATATGATGATCAGATTTATATAACAAAGGCGCCACTTTGTTATATATTTGAAAGAAAAATGACCTGTTTACTACGTGTCATTTAGTGACTACTTACCTAATGTGAATAAATAATCCTGACCCTGAACTCATACCAAATGAGTTACTTTAATGTGGTTATGTAGACCTATAACTGGAAAGTAAAAACAAGTTTGTATTAAAAAATATAAGTGATTAGCTTTAAGACCTTTGAGTGGGCAAAAATTTCTTGAAGGTGTTAATTTTTATAACTAGTTTGTTGATAGTTTTATCTCTCTTTTTTTTTTGTCATAGACAGGTTCTAACTTTACCAAATGTTATTTTCTGCACCTATTATTTCTTTTGGTATGGTAGATTATGATTGATTTTCAAATATAAAATTGACTTTGCATTCCTAGAATAATTCCTACTTGGGTCATGTTCGGTCATGTTACTCTTCTGATAAATTGCAGAATTCTTTTGCTAACATATAGTTGGCATAAATCTCAATTCATAACACTAGTGAAGAAACAGCCCCTCTTTTTATATTCTCTAGAAGAATTTGTTTTACATTGGTACTAAAACTTTTGGGACTTCTTCAAGGAGGCCCTCTGAACCTACTGTTTCTTTTTTTTTTTTTTTTTAGAGATTTTATTTATTTACTTGACAGACAGAAATCACAAGTAGGCAGAGAGGCAGGCACAGAGAGAGGGAGAGGCAGGCTCCCTGCCAAGCAGAGAGCCCGATGCGGGGCTTGATCCCAGAACCCTGGGATCATGACCTGAGCCGAAGGCAGAGGCTTTAACCCACTGAGCCACCCAGGTGCCCCTGAATCTACTGTTTCTATGTGTTCATTTTCAAGTCTTATTTAAGACTCAGTTACTCAACAGGTCAATGTTCATTCAGGTTTTCTTTCCTTTTCATTTGATAGATTGTATTATTCATGAAATTTGTTAACTTTATCCAAATTTTTTGCCATACATTAGTTGAGAATCTGCCTTGTTTTATTTTTAATATGTGTAGGATCTCTGGTGATTATGTACTTTTATTCTCAATGAGGTTTTGATAATTTATTTGCCCTTTTTGAAGTAGGATACTAGTTTTGCTTGAGATTTATCAATTTTATTTATCTTTTTAAACAAATTACTTTTGGATTTGATGATTTTCTCCATGATATACATATTTTTTATTTTTCACTGAGAGTCAGTATTATTTTTTATTGCTTTCTCCTTTCTAGAGTCTTCCAGTTTAACTTGTAACTACATGTTTTTTGAAATTGGATTTACATCATCTACATTCAAGCCATCTTTATTTTAATTTGTTTAATTAAAGGACACATTGCATGGAGCACTGGGTTTTATACACAAACAATAAATCATGTAATACTACATCAAAAACTAATAATGTACTATATGATAACTAACATAACATAATTAAAAATTATTTTGAAAAAGCTACAGTGTTCTCAGTTGTTCTTTTCTGACATCCCGGGAGTTTATTAGTGTATTTTTAGTGTTATTTAGTTCAAAATGAGTTCTAATTTCTCATGTTTTAGTTGCAACTCTTTAGAGGTTTTAAGTGATATTTCTATTATTTAGTTCTAATTTTAATCCATAGTGGTCAGAAAATATTCTCTGTAAGATTTCTATCATTTTATATTGATATTGTTTTATTTATCACTATATTATTTATTTCAGTAAATTTTAAAAAAGTAAAGGAACAGAAGAAATCTTTTGTAGGTGATGGATATATTTATTCCTTTGTTTGAAGTGATGGTATTACAGATTCATGCATATGATAAACCCATCAAAATGTATACATTAAATATGCATAAATTTTTTTAAAGATTTTATTTATTTATTTATTTGACAGACAGAGATCACAAGTAGGCAGAGAGGCAGGCAGAGAGAGAGGAGGAAGCAGGCTCCCCGCTGAGCAGAGAGCCCGATGCGGGGCTCAATCCCAGGACCCTGAGATTATGACCTGAGCTGAAGGCAGAGGCTTTAACCCACTGAGCCACCCAGGCACCCCAAATATGCATAAATTTTTATATTAAATATACTTTAATGGACTTAAAATAATATTCTGCTGCTCTTTGGTATAAGGCTTTTAAATGTGTTTCAACAAAATGGAAAATAGGGCATTGCTGAAACTTCTCATTCTCAAATTACTGTGTATATCTTTCTTTCTTTTACTCTTTCACATTTGCTATATATATTTTGAAGCAATGTAATTAGGTGTATACAACATTATGATTGCTACGTCTTTCTTTTCACTTCCTTTGATTATCATTTGATAGTCTTTATTGCTTTTGTTTTGTTTTTAATTTAAACTTTATTTTGTTTTTTCAGTGTTCCAAGATTCTTTGTTTATGTACCACACCCAGTGCTCCATGCAATCCGTGCCCTTCTTAACACCCACCACCAGGCTTGCCCAACTCTCCAACCCCCTCCCTTCCCAAACCCTCAGTTTGTTAATTTCTCATAACACATCTTTCATTAAAGTCTCTCGCTATAGATCAAATTGTGTCCTTTGCAACATCCTATGCTGAAACCTTAGCTCCCAGTGTTATCAATGTGACTATATTTGGAGATAGGGTATTTAGGAATAATTAAGGTTAAATATGGGCATCTGATAAAACTGTGGCCTTAAAAAAAAAAAGATCTCTCTTTCTCTTTCTCTCTTTCTCTTCTTCTCCCCACTATTTGAGAACACAAGAGAAGATGGATACCTGCAAGCAAGCAAGACAGAACTCTCACCAGAACCTGACCTTGCTGTCACCCTCATCTCAGACTTCCAGCCTCTAGAATTGGAAGAAAATAAATTTGTGTTGTTTAATCCACCCACTGTATGTTATTTGGTTATGGGAACCCAACCTAATTAAAACAACTATTTTGTTTGCTATTAATATACCCATAACAAATTGCTTTTGTTTAGTATTTACATTGTATAAATTTTCATTATTTAAATTTCAATGTGTAGACTCCATTTCCAGAAAGATGGAACAAACAAATTCCAGTCTATCTCTCCCACTGAATTCAACTATAATACCGAGACAGACTAGAGACACAACTATTTGATTTTACAAGCCTGAAAGTATCAGCATTCAAAAGGGAAGAACACCCAAATTCAAAGCACCAGTGAATTGGTCTCTCCCAGCCTAAAAGCCTTGTAGTCTCAATTTGCAAGCAAGCACTGTAGTGCACACAGAGAACTAAGTGAAGTTCTGTAGTTCTGAATTGAAGAATGGAAAAGGAAATTCTTAAATCTCAGGGAAAGTGGGTAGGTCCTATTTATTTCTTTTTTTTTTCTTTTTCCTTCTGTTCTTTCATGCTCCATCCATCAAATGATTCTTCAGGAGCTTTAGCAGCACCAAAGGAGCCAAAAGGGGGAAATTACAGAACCAAAATACCAAAGGAGGAGCATTTTTCCTTTCCTTTCATGGAGTTTTATGTTCATGAGTTTGGGATCAAATAAGGTAGTTCTGTTATATTCTCTTCTCCAGTGCTTGGTCTCCAGAGGTGATACAATCACAGAAATGGGAAGATTCTGGACAAAATACTAAAAAAAAACAACCACAAATAACTGAAATGTACCAGGGAGATAGAGCTGTGAATTGAGGAAATCAGTCCCACAAAGCTATATTCTATCTATCTATCTATCTATCTATCTATCTACATCTATCATGATCATCTCTATCATGGATCTATCTTTTAATATTTAAGTATATATTTTTTTATATTTAAGTATTAGCCATTGTATTGATCTGGGCTCTCCAGAGAACCAATAGCATAGATAGAATGAAGCAGAGAAGAAAAGATATATTATAAGGAATTGGCTCCCATGATTATGGAAGCTTGCAAGTACAAAACCTGCAGAGTGGGCCAGTAGCCTAGAGACCCAGCAGAATCAATGATATCATTCCAGTTTGAAGACCAGCAGGCTAAACACTCAAAGATGATGATGGTGCACATGACGTCTGAAGGCAGTCTGCTGAAGAATTCTCTACTGGTTGGGGAGAATGATCCTTTTGTTCTATTCAAGCCCTCAACTGATTGGATGAGGCCCACCCACATTATGGAGGGCAATATATTTTACTCAAATTTCACCAATTTTTTTTAAAGATTTCATTTATGAGGTTGGGGAGCGCACCCAGAGAGGGAAGAGTCAATATGGTGGAGAAGTAGCAGGCTGAGACGACATCAGGCAGCAGGAGATCAGCTAGATAGCCTATCAAACAATTCCGAACACCTACAAATGCAACAGGAGATTGAAGAGAAGAAAACAATTCTAGAAACAGAAAATCGACCACTTTCTAAAAGGTAGGACCAGAGGAGAAGTGAATCCAACGCGACAGGAAGATAGACCCCAGGGGGAGGGACCGGCACCCGGCAAGTGGCGGAACAACGGAGCACAAAATCAGGACTTTTAAAAGTCTGCTCCACGGAGGGACATTGATCCAGAGGCTAAACTGGGGTGAAGACCTCACGGGGAAAAGCGTGGACTCAGGTCCCATGGGGCCACAGAAGGATCAGGGGTGTCTGAGTGTCACAGAGCTCACAGGTATGAGAGCAGGGAAGCCGGCTGCGGAGACAGAGCCCAGGAGTGAGCTCTCAACTCGGGGCTTCCTAGAGCCGTGGTTTGTGACACGGGCTGGTGCTCTGTGCGAGGGGTCCCCACAATATCTGGGGAGACTCCGACTTGGGAGAGCTCAGGGATCTACGGGGTTCGGAGACCCCAGGTGGGACTCTACCAGAGACAGAGACACTTGGTCACAGGCTGGCTGAGCTCAGAGCACAGCCAGAAGTCAGTGAGATGGGAGTGATTGTGTGCGATTTTCTTCAAGCATGGCCGGAGGCTGGGGAGACGGGAGTGCTTAAGCGGTTTTCTCTGAAGGCACACTGAAGACTGGCGCCCCGAGCTCTTGGCTCCTCTGAGCCGGAGATTGGGAAGCTGCCATTTTCATTCCTGTCCTCTGGAACGCTACGGAAAGCGTTCAGGGAACAAAAGCTCCCGAAAGCAACCTGAGAGGATTACTTAGCCCGGCCCCTGGTAAGGGTGGTGCAATTCTGCCTGGGGCAGAGACACTTGAAAATCACTACAACAGGCCCCTCCCCCAGAAGATCAACAAGAAATCCAGCCAAGACCAAGTTCACTTAACAAGGAAAACAGCAGATTCTTATCTGGACAAAATGACAAGGCAGAAAAACTCACCACAAAAAAAAGAACAGGAGGCAGTACCGAAGGCTAGGGACCTAATCAATACAGACATTGGTAATACGTCAGATCTGGAATTCAGGACGACGATTCTCAAGGTTCTGGCCGGGCTCGAAAAAAGCATGGAAGATATTAGAGAAACCATGTCAGAAGAAATAAAAGCCCTTTCTGGAGAAATAAAAGAACTAAAATCTAATCAAGT
Source organism: Taxidea taxus jeffersonii (assembly GCA_003697995.1). Lineage (NCBI taxonomy): Eukaryota > Metazoa > Chordata > Mammalia > Carnivora > Mustelidae > Taxidea > Taxidea taxus. Next base: position 1,728 of record ML092963.1, on the reverse strand, counting down.
TGAAATTTAAAAAAGCTATTAATGAGGTGAAATCAAAAATGGAGGCTCTTACTGCTAGGATAAATGAGGCAGAAGAAAGAATTAGTGATATAGAAGACCAAATGACAGAGAATAAAGAAGCTGAGCAAAAGAGAGACAAACAACTACTGAACTACGAGGGGAGAATTCGAGAGATAAGTGATACCATAAGACGAAACAACATTAGAATAATTGGGATTCCAGAAGAAGAAGAAAGAGAAAGAGGAGCAGAAGGTATACTGGAGAGGATTATTGTAGAGAATTTCCCTAATATAGCAAGGGGACCAAGCATCAAAATCCAGGAGGTGCAGAGAACACCCCTCAAAATCAATAGGAATCGGTCCACACCCCGCCATCTAATAGTAAAATTTACAAGTCTTAGCGACAAAGAGAAAATCCTGAAAGCAGCACGGGACAAGAAGTCTGTAACATACAATGGTAAAAATATTAGACAGGCGGCAGACTTATCCGCAGAGATCTGGCAGGCCAGAAAGAACTGGCATGATATATTCAGAGCACTAAACGAGAAAAACATGCAGCCAAGAATACTTTATCCAGCTAGGTTATCATTGAAAATAGAAGGAGAGATAAAAATATTCCAGGACAAACAAAAACTGAAAGAATTTGTAAACACCAAACCAGCTCTACAGGAAATATTGAAAGGGGTCCTCTAAGCAAAGAGAGACCCAAAAATTACTATCAGAAAGGAACAGAGACAATATACAGTAACAGTCACCTTACAGGCAATACAATGGCACTAAATTCATATCTCTCAATAGTTACCCTGAACATAAATGGGCTAAATGTTCCAATCAAAAGACACACGGTTTCAGAATGAATAAAAAAACAAAACCCATCAATATGCTCCCTACAAGAAACTCATTTTAGACCTGAAGACACCTCCAGATTGAAAGTGAGGGGGTAGAAAACAATTTACCATGCTAATGGACATCAGAAGAAAGCTGGGGTGGCAATCCTTATATCAGATCAATTAGATTTTAAGCCAAAGACTATAATAAGAGATGAGGAAGGACAATACATCATACTCAAAGGGTCTGTCCAACAAGAAGATCTAACAATTTTAATTATCTATGCCCCTAACATGGGAGCAACCAACTATATAAACCAATTAATAACAAAATCAAAGAAACACATTGACAAGAATACAATAATAGTAGGAAACTTTAACACACCCCTCACTGAAATGGACAGATCATCCAAGCAAAAGATCAACAAGGAAATAAAGGTCTTAAATGAAACACTGGACCAGATGGACATCACAGATATATTCAGAGCATTCCATCCCAAAGCAACAGAATACACATTCTTCTCTAGTGCCCATGGAACATTCTCCAGAATAGATCACATCCTGGGTCATAAATCAGGTCTCAACCAGTATCAAAAGATTGGGATCATTCCCTGCATATTTTCAGACCACAATGCTCTGAAGCTAGAAATCAATCACAAGAGGAAATTTGGAAAGAGCACAAATTTGAAAATAGATTCAACAGCATCCTTCTAAAGAATGAATGGGTCAACCAGTAAATTAAAGAAGAATTGAAAAAAAATGGAAACAAATGATAATGAAAACACAACAGTCCAAAATCTGTGGGACACAGCAAAGGCAGACCTGAGAGGAAAATATATAGCGATACAAGCCTATCTCAAGAAACAGGAAAGGTCTCAAATACACAACCTAACCCTACACCT